>CANXYC010094838.1:0-19417 GCA_948193065.1 Aleurites moluccanus | reverse complement strand
CTAGGCTCCCAAAGTGCACAATGGACCAATGAATTTACTCTCATTGGGAAGAGCGTTCTATCCATGCGTCATGGGTTTTCAATCTCATAAGAAGCATATTGGTCGTAAGACCATCATCATGTAATATCATTCAAATCGGGTTTGCAAGCAAGAACAAATGGACTTGATCCAAGAAGGTTGATCAAACCATTTTCATTATACAAGTATATAAATACATACAATTGAATAATTAATTGTAAGAATATTTGGTTACTTAATTTCAAGAATAATAATCAAATAAAATGTTTATACTTACCTCTTACACAAATTTTTCTTAAATTCCTCTTAGAATTATGCTCAATAAATTCCTCAATCAATTTCGAATTTCTTCTCTTAAGAAATTTTCCAAATATACAAAAATTAGGGTTTCTCCAAACCAATAATATTCAACATGATTTTTCTAATAATTAATTATCTTAGAATCCCTATTCTTAATTCCCGACAATAATTTCATTTATCTCTTAAAGAAAAACTGCATTTAATTTGCATTAAATTTTCGGAGTTACTGTTCATGGCAGTTTCAACCTCAAAATTTCTCTCACATTAATTACCATTAATAGCTTTAGATCACAAGCAATAAATTTTATATACCCAGAATTAATTACCCTAACCCACAGACTTAAATAAATCCAAAGAAAATAACTTAGGAAGAAAATTTACCTTATTTCCTTCAAACTGAGATTTCTGCAAATACTGCTCAAATTTGATGATTCTGCCTTAATATAGACTAATCTAGTAGTCTATTGCATTAATCTGAGTATTAATGCCTTAGAATATAAAATGGAACAAATCTTTAAAAAAGACTGAATTTACGAAAGAAGGAAGAAGGAAAAAATCGTGAAAATCGTTGTTGAGATTGCTGGGTTTAAATAGACATTGCCCCAGAAATACGCTAGCCAGCTCGCCTCACCAGACCTGCCTCGGCAAAACTACTTCGCCTAACCAGCTCGCCAAACTTGATCCGGCATTGACTCCTCGCTATTCCAGCTCGCATATGCTACCTCGTGCATGCGGCCTCGCCAGACTCTCCTCGTAACTCTTCCTCGCATATGCCACCCCGACAATGCTTCTTTGCCTCTTCACTTAATGTCGCCTCGCCTTATCCTCTTCGTCTTTCCTCTTGCCACTTTGCATTGCCATTTCGCAAAATGCCTCCTCGCATTATGCTGGCTCGCCACAACAAATTCTTCCAAGTTAAATTCCTGCCTAAACCTCCCACACTTCGCCAGCTCGCAAATGAGCTACAATTATCGAAACTTACTAATTCTTTTTATCACTTAAAATCAACATGAAGGAGCACAACATATCAAAATTTCAAATCGAAGGAATCAACACACAGACCATGGTGACTCTCCAAATGTCACTCAGACTCATGCCCCAAAATCTAACCGAACAACCCTGATACAAATCACTCTCCACTGAGATATACTTATCCAAAAATTCTAAAATTTTACAACGATCTTCACAACATCCAAAGGAACATTTTTTATGTTAACAACTTCAGTTAATTCTACCTCAGTCATTCCCAGTAATTCCAAACAGACACTGCATCCATGCAGAAACTCTCAACCAGACTAGCCTTGCTCAAATAAACACAACTCTTCACATACACAAAATTTTTCCAAACCATTTTACAGAATTATATATTAGACATAAATTAACAACTTTCATGGTTTATACTTTACCAAATTATGTCTTTAAGAATATGAAATGATCATCACAAAATCCAGCAGCAATCCAAACAGAAATTTCCTGAAATTCTCAACATTCTCATTAAAATTTTTAATAGGTTTTCCAAACATACAAAATCAATAAAAATACTACAAAATGGCAGATATTACAAGTGAAATATCTTATCTTGGGCTATTTTATAATTTAAAAATAGTTATGGGTCAATTATGAATCCTAAATAGTGGATTCCCATAATTACCCCTAAAGTTGCCCTAAATTATGATTTTGCCACTACTCTTATTTTCAATATTCCAAAATATTTTTCAACTCTTTATTTTCTCCATAATTTCATATAAAATTAACTAATTTAATCCCCCCAGGTCTGGGTCAGAAATTCTTAAATTAATCGGACTGCTATTTTCCCAGCAGTGTAATTAACACCGATATTTTTCAGGACAGTATTACAAAAGTGGCCAAACTGAGGTTCAAAAATTCCTGAATATTACTCTTTACCATTCTCTATTCTTTGTATAGTTTAGCAATTAATTGAACCCAATTCTTACTTATATTAATACTTTATCAGTTTCTATAATTCACTGTCTACTGTTCTATTTCATTGTCTACTATTTTGTTTACTGGGGTATTACAATTAACATAAAAATAATTTTGCTTAACAAATCACCCATCAAGCGAGGAAGCCTAGCTATTCTCTGACCAAACAACTCAAATTTTCAAGAAATTAAAATAGGAATAACAAAACCAACATATAAATAACAATGCAGAGCTCTAGATTTACCATACATAATTAAAATAAAATAAATAATTAAATAACATTCACTACAAGAAGAAAAATGGCAGGAGCGACTCGACAATAATTCAACTTCCGATATTCACCTACAAATTGAAAAATAGGTGAACAGGGGTTAAACGTTCAACTCAGTGAATGATACTATCTGATATACTCACCTGATACCATCTAATTATTATATTAAAGAAATATCAATGCAACATGTTAACCAGACAAATAATCAAACAATCAAACAAGAATGAGAATTAAGCAGCAAGAACCAAACTTGACCATATTATGAGGGGTCGATCCCCTATGTGGCTCTCTTAATTCGATTTGTCCCTTAATTTAATCCATAGGGTTCCACCGTCATGACCGTAGCCAAATAGCACCAACCCAACTGGCAAGTAGCGTCAAACGACGAGCAAGCCCCCGCCGTCATCCTAGTCATAGCTCATCATATCATGCTCATCAATCCATAATCATCAGATCATGCTCATCAATCCATAATCATCATATCATAATTATAATCATATCCTAAGTGGTCCTATGTCATCCCAACCCCATCAACAACCATACATAATATGCAACACATTTCATAATGTACAACCATTCGCACATATTCCTATTTAGTCGATAATATGAATGCACAATTATATATTTATATTCATACAATAAATGCACATACATGAACAATAAGAAAATATATTAGAGAGTATCATTCATAGGCTTGATAACCATTAAACCGGCTTGCTCTCCCTAGAGCACCCTCTGACTGACTACAAGGAAAATACCTGGAACACTATAACGAAATATGAGATTTATTAGAATAAATACCCAGACACTGACTCATAATGTAAAAGAAATGACTTTTCAGAACCTGCTGAAATTTTTGTAGAACCTCCCTTAAACTTAGAATATAGTCCCTTAAATAAAAATCATAACTCTTCTAATAAATAGCTCATAGGCCTGCATCTAATATCAACATCTCAATTGATCCCTCATGGTCTCTATCTCAATAACAATAAGTATTTATAATAATAATTGTATGTCTCAATTATTTAATCCTAATAAATAATTAATTATTAAAAATGCTCCAATAAATATTCCAATAATTATTCTTTTAATCAACTATACTCCAAAATAATAATTTTTGAAATAATTCATCCATTAATTATTCTACATTTAAATTCTTAATAACAGTCTCCAAAAAATCTTCAATAACCAATAAACCGAAATTACTATTATGAGGCCTCACCTAAACGCTACGTTTGATCTACTTGAGGAATTGGAACGCTCATTTGGGAGTTCGGTCTCATATCACAAAATGCCTAATTGCCTTTTCTATTGTTCCTCTAACAAGTTTGATATTCTATTTATCATTTTTTTGCTTTTATTTCATTTCAGTTTTGAAAATCTATTTTTGAGGCGTCAACACCTTAATTTTATTTTAATAAAAAAATATAAGAAAAAATCCAAAAATAACTCCACCTCAATTGCTCAAGGATAAAGTACACTAGACCTTCAAACGATTGGGTTCGGGGACTAACTTTTTTATTTAAGAAATTCTAACTTGGCTTTTAATTAATTCTGACTTAAAATTCTATTTTCGCGAATCAGATTATCTTGTATGAAATATATTGGATGCTAAGCAGTAAATAAATTATTCATTCAAAAGTAGTAAATAAAATATAAATCAATTCTATATAATTTAGAGTAGAGGTATTAATTCTAGCCCTTATGGCTTCTAGGTTAATCACATGAGCCTCAATATCACCTTTATTGATAGTATTGACTCTAACCCTTATGAGTTATAGGTCAATCACAAATCTAGCTATCAAGAGGTAGAGCGGGGAGAGAGTTAGGGAGTAAGGATGAATATGAAAGTAAGAGGAAGGAAGAGGTAGGTGAAAGGAAGGATAGGATAGCAAAGGCAAGTAGACTGGTAAGCCTAATCAGACGCATGGTAGAAGAAATATGAGAAAATATGTTTAGTTTTTTTAGATTTGTAGATCCATGTTGGAGCATGCCTACATATCCCTTCGAAAGGCAATCAAAATCTAACATAGTTCGCCCTTATTACGAAGGGATTTTGGGTTTAGTCGGAAGATAAAGTATGTTTTTGGTTGAGTAAAAGGCCAGTTTTGGGTCGGATCCATGGGTCTATTCCAAAATGATAAATTTGATTTGCAGAAATATGATTTATACCTTCTTTTGAGATATGTGAATTGGTGGTAGTCAGAGCGCTTTACTAGACTGGATTTTCATTTTCGGTGTCGAAAAAGTGAAATCAGGTCCTTTAAGTGGTATTGCTAAATTAATACAATAAGGAGTAATTTAGAGCTCTATTGGCCAAGTGACGATATTCTATTTCTCAAAATTCAAAGAGGACTTGAGAAATCGATTTTAACCGAAAGAGAGCAAATCATTTGAAAATTGAGAAAGTTGCACGGAAGGGAGAAGAGAGAGAGCTTATTTGAGGACAAGTCTATAAGGAGTTGATGTGTATGAAAATGGAACAGGGGAGGGCAATTTATAGAGGTTTAGATGACAATCTAGTCATTTTGGGTCAGACCATATTTGGTGGATTGTGGGGTGCCACACGGACGGCTAGAGGATCCTCCAGACTAAATGGGTGGATTTTGGTGGCTTGAGGGGCGCTGGCTGCCAACATTTGGCGAATATGCTAGAGTGACTTGGAAGATCCATCCAGCCTTTCTGATTATTAAGAATTTCAGTGGCATTTCATTTGCTCATCAGTTTTTCGACTGTCTTCTGAGACCGAGGAGAGTTTGGTTAGGTCTGATTGCGAATTTTTCTGATGTTCGGAGGCGTGAAATCCCATGTTCATAGCTGACCCCATCAAGTTTGGCTGTTTTGGCCAACGAACTTGATGGTAGTGAACCAGGATGTCTTTGTTTGTTTAAAGTGAAAAAGATGCACTTGGAGATTGCCTGAGGCTGTCTGCTACCTTAGGAGTATGTTTTGTTGCATTTGGGTTGATTTATGATTTTTCTTATCTTTTTCTATTTCTGATATTTCCAGCATAACATAAGCAATATGAGTCAGATTTAGACAAATAATAGCTCTAAAAATAGAGAAAATTAAGATGTTTGTGATGGAATTAATGGCTCCACAATCCGAGGTGAAACAAGCTAGATGTCGCATTCTCGAGTGTTTGCGGCAAGCTATAGGATGTATTTGTCATTTTGGAATTGCTCAAAAGCTATAAATAGGGGTGCTCCCTACTTATTTCTTCATCTCATTCCAAGTTTTTCCATCTCTCTCTAGACTTTCTCTCTCCAGAATATTTCTTTGTTTTTAGTTCCAAATTTCTTCCACTTTGGGCAGTTTCATCAGTATGTGTAACAGGTACGACCCATCCCGAAAGAATAGTGACCTAGAGGTTATGTTGAGGGAACCAGAAGAGCACGTGTCTTGGACAAGCCAAATGGAGGTACGTCTCTTTGCCCGTCTATCTTTCATTATGCTTATTCTATTTGTCTGCTTTTCAGACTGTTTATCTATTTTTTAGTTTGTTTGTTTGTTTTTCAGTTTGCTTGTTTGTTTATCGGTCTACTTGTTTGCTTATCAGTCTATTTGTTTATTTATTAGTTTGTTTGTATGCTTGTCAGTCTATTTTTTGATTTATCGATTTGTTTGTCTGCTTTTCACTCTACTTATTTATTTATCGATATGTTAATTTTTTTTTTTTTTTACTTTGCTTGTCTGTTTATCGATCTGTTTGTCATTCTATTTTCTTTAGCGCATCACTCTCATGAACAAAGGTGGTGTACATAATTTGACCTTCATCTGTGCAGCCATGGCACAGGGTGAAGGGTTGAGGAGAGCATTAGAATCGATTGGGTTCCACTTTTTTCTGAATATTGATATAGGAGGTGAGAGTTACAAAGATCTTATGAAGGCTCTTATTGAGAGGTGGTGGGACACCACTAACACCTTTCACTTCCCTTATGGTGAGCTGATGGTGACTCCGATAGACATGAGCATATTGATGGGAAATTAGTTCAGTACTCGTCCACTGGATTTGTGCACTGATTAAAGAAAGGAGTACTCTTGTAATGAGTTGTTAGAACTTCTGAGTGGTATGCCTTGGAAGGACCGCACTGCATCTTAGCTCTTAGACCGCTTGAAGATGTCCCAGACTTTGTCGAAGGTCGTGGGGAATGTTGAGATGGTTTCCTATCTTTCTCTGCTCATCATCATCGATTGCACTTTTAGGCACATTCACCGTAACATCGTGGATTGAACCTAATAAAGAGACTAAAGGATCTCATTGTCATGGGCGAGTATGACTGAGGAGGAGCAGTCTTGAGTGTCATGTATCAAGAGATGATCGATCTCTCCCATGGCTTCTACACGTCGTACGGGGACACTTATTTCATCTGGGAGGTAAGCTTTCTATCTATTGTTCCACTCATTTTGTTATTTTGTTCATTGTCTAATTATTTTGTTTGACTGATTATTGTCTGCTTGCTCTAATATTTGATTACTTGATCTGTCACATCTGTTTAGGCCTAGGCATATGAGCATTTCCCTGTGATTGCCCCCATCTTGAGGGCTTGTATGTTTCCCATGGGCCGTTGATGAAACAAGAAGAATTGGGTTAATTCTGGAAGGTGTAACCTTATTACTTTGCGATCCTTCTTTGCCATATTGATGCCTATCCAAGTATTCAGTTTCATCTTTTAGCTGTTTTCTTGACATCTATCTTATCTTATCTTATGGTAATAAACAGGTCTCATTCTAGCCTTATGAATTAAGACTACTCATGATGTCGGCTACGATTATTTCGGGACATATTTGAGCATCGGATGCTCCTATGATCCCCATTCTCCCATTTGCACTATCTGGGGGAAAGAGTGACCAGTCAGACTATGGGCAGGTGCGTGGTTTCAGACCATCCTCTAATGGATATACGATAGGGTAAGCGCATTCGGGCCTCTGCAGCATTGTATTAGAGGGATTCCTTATAAGGTGCTTCATAAACCCATGGAATCTTATATTGCTTTGTGTAATGCTCATCTAATGGGCAACGTCGGTGATCCATGTCGATTGATGAGACAACCTACTACTGTGTCCATTGATCCTGTAGTCAACTCTCCTTTTAAGACTTCGAAAGATCCAAGCTTTACTACTTATTCCGAGTTTCCTGCATCGGGCTTTTATCCTGAGCCATCTGTTGATCCTGTGTCATCTTCTAAGGACTCTCTTTGAAGGACCCACCATTGGTTGTTTAAGGAAATTTCATACCTCGGTCGGGACGATGAGACACACGTTCATTAGGTTACAACTCGAACAAACACCTAGGTGTTGCCATTTCCTTTGCACCCAGAGGTATTCTTTTATTTTTTTGATTGCATATTACCTTCAAAAATGATCCTTTAGAAATTTATTCTGATTTGTGTCTTCTTTTTTTTATTATTCATTGTAGCCTCGTGAGGACTGGATCCATTACACTTATCAGATAACTCGGAGGATAGAGTTGGATCTGAGCAATATGCTGACTCACCTCGAGTACGACACTAATATATCTCATCTTGAGGATGCTCGATAGCATCGACACTACGGCCGTTAGCTTTAATGCTATTATTCTACCTTTCTTTATATCTACCCTTTGTCTGTACTGGCTTGGTTCTATAAAACTAGCAATGAATAATTTATGATGGATGTGTGTTATGAATGCTTAATGCATTAACTAGATTTTGATACATGTTTTGGATGCGTTCCTTTATGCATGATTTGTGTGATGCATGTATTTTTTTTTAGTAATTTGTATGATAAAAATGCACATGTATGCATGGAAATGTCACAGAATGCCCCTAAAATGTTGAAATCCATACATTTTCCTATCGCTACTAGACAAGGGAGGAGATGTCATTAGTGTGTCTAGTGGATGCCACTAGTTAGGTTGGTAGAATCCGTTAGAGGTGGTGGCGAATCTGCCACTATGCCCTAGTAAATTCTCCAAGCCTTTTTGATGGATCCACTAGGTAGCCTGGTGGATCCAATAGATCTGGCTACTTTTTCTATTGTTGGCTATAAATACCCCTTTTTTGACATCTAATTTGACACTTTGTCATTTCAAATTCTCTCACCTTGTTTAGGTTTTTGGTAGGTTTCTTTTTTCTTTTTTCAGTATAGAACCTTTTTTCAATCACAATCAATTTTTATGGACCTAAAGCCTAGACAAGGTAGAAAAGATAAATTTGTGCTAGTATGGCTTCAATTATATTTTGGCATTGAAAAGTGTGAAGGTGGAATAAGAGTTTTTTGGAGCCTTTCTACTATTCTGGGATTTGATCGACCACGTGTTCCACTTTGGGACAAGTGTGGAGGAGTTGTGTCCCATTTTTGAAGAGTTTAGTTCGATCCATTGAGATGGTAGAGTTGGTTGCCTAGATGGGGCAAGGTTCTTCTATTGCCAGGATTATTATTGTTGAGACATTGCACTATTTGAACAGTAGATTCAGGGCAGATGGGCTATGGTCTGTTAGCCCGGTGATCCTCTATGTGAGAAAATAATTCTCTCTATAGATAATATTTCTGTCTTTTTGTTTAGACTGCTCAGTCTACTTTGTTTGGTTGATTTGATTGGTTAATTTTGTCTGCCTAGTCTGACTACTCTGCTTGGTCTATTTGGTTTGATTGGTTTAACTGCTATGTTTGGTTTGATTTCACCCTTCTTCCAGGTTTGGCTTAAGGATCATCTCTAGGTGATAGGTCCCCCAGATAGAATGCCATATACATCAGCGAGTTATCGGATGCGAATAAGCTTGGTCTACTTTGATTATGAGCATTAGTGGATTGGCTAGCTGCTTGAGCTAGGCCTAAAGGATATTCTATGGTTTTGCTCCTGGTACAAGATCTGTATGTTTATGACCACAAGTTACAGGTATAGTATGGTTTATCTGCTCGGTCTATACATAACCACTTTCTACCCAGGGACTAGGGTTTTTAGTCAAATGGGCCTATTTTAGGGGGTCCAGCTAGATGAGTCTGTTTTTTCGATTTTCCTCATTTCTAGTATTGTGACTCGGGCCATTTTAAGTAGATGGAGGAGAAACATGTGCTCGGTATGCCCAACCGGATCGATTTATAATCTAAAGGGTTATGGCTTATGGAAATAGTTTGGCCCATAGAAAAGCTACGCAGGGTGACTCTAATTTGACTGATAGAGGGAGATTGGAGATTTAGGACGACTTTAGACTTAGAGCTAACGGGGGGGGGGGGGGGGGGGGTTGGTGCAGATATAATGCATACTACAAAGACTGCATCAATTAGGGTAAAGGTGTTTTACACTTCGAAGGGTGACAATGACTCAAACGGGAGTTGAGACATTCCTCCCATAAGGGTGAGGGTTTAAGCCGATTGATCAGATTTATCTGCTTAGTCGTAGATTTATTTTTTATACTCTAAGACTTTGACTTCTAAGAACTTTTTGCAAATCATGAATTTTTGTGCTTAACTGTATGACATGACAGAATACTTTAGACAAGATAGGATTTACTGTAAAATTAGATGTGACATGATTTTTGACGAGTCACGATACCTTATATATTTTGTCACCAAAATGATGATTTATGGTGAATGATATGTGAAATGTGAAAATGAGATATCATACTTGCCTTCCTTCTCTTTTTTTTTTTTTTTTTTTTTTTTTTTTTTTTTTTTTTTTTTTTTTTTTTTTTTGTTTTTTTTTTTGTTAATTTTTAAATTTTTTTTAAAATTTTGGTTTCTTTACTTTTTTTTTTTTTTTTTTTTTTTTTTTTTTTTATTTTCTTCTTTTTTTTTTTTGCTTTTTTTTTCTCTAACTTTTGTCCAAGCCGCTTTTGTGGATTTTTGACTCGATGAGCTGGCCCTAACTTTTGCCTAAACAGGCCTTTCAGGTTTTCAGTTTAGTGGGCTGGTAAACGAATCAAATAAACATGCAATTATTTTAACACCTATGTAACTCCACTATTTTCATTTTTCTTTTTAAATTTTGAGAATCAAGTCCATGTAGTTCTAGTTTGTATAATACATGATCTTATTACAATAAAATAGAATGAAATGAAAACTATAGAAAATATCTCTTTAGTTGGTCTAGATTATAAGGATTTGAAAATTCATTCTTATTTAGATCCCTTAATACGGCTTTTTTGCTAGATAAAATATTCTTGAGCATATACAGGCCGGCCCAGTTAGGTTTAAATTTACTTTTTGGATCATAGATAAAAGCTCTCATTTCCTTTAACACCAAGTTGCCTTCTTCTAATCCCCGTCAAAAACCCTTTTGTTGAAATGTCGAGCTAATCTCTGTTAATACCCCTAAATTTGATACAAGGCATCCATCCTTTTTTCATCAATGGAAATCAATAGATCATGATAGCCCTTGATCAATTCAGCTTCATCAAGTTGGCTTTCTTGTATTACCCTTGCAGATCATATTTGCATTTCAATAAGCAGTACTGCCTCTATTTTGTACAGTAGAGCATAAGGGATTGCTCCTATCAATGTGCAAATGGAAGTTTGATAACCCCACAGAGCGAATGATAGGTGTTCATGCCAGCTTTTGTTATTGGTGATCATCTTCTGTATAATGGCCTTAATGGTTTTATTGGCTGCTTCCACCGCACTGTTGGTTTAGGGATGGTATGGAGAAGACCTATGATGCTGGATCTTTTCCCTTTTTAGTACGTTCTCCATTTCTTTCTAAAAGTGTGTCCAATTATCAGTTACGATCTCGAATGACAAACCATACCAACAAATGATGTTGGTCTGAATGAAATGGGCTACTTTCTTAGCATTCAATATCTTGTATAAGGCTACTTTTACCCATTTTGAGAAATAGTCGATGGCAATTAAGATGTACTCATGCCCATTTGATGATTTTAGGGTGATGTGTCCAATAACAATAATGCCCCAAGTGGTAAAAGGCCATGGAGTTATAGTCGAATCTAATGGGACTGAAGCTCTCTTATGAAGCTTCACAAATATCTGACATTTGCAACAGTTTTGTACAAATCAGGCATAGTTTCCACTCATGGTCAGCCAAAAATACCCCAGGTTAGTGATATTGCGAGCCAAGGGAAAGCCATTCATGTTTGGGCCTTCTTCACCCTTATGAACCCATTCCATAATATGTTGGGCTTCTTCTTCTATTACACACCTCAAATGGATGTTGTTCCAAGTATGTTTGTATAACACATTTCTATTCGGAATGAATCCACTGGTTAACTGCCTTAAGGTCCTTCGATCTGACTTGGATGCGCCTTCTGGATACTTATCATTTTTTATCAGATTGAATATATCCCATAACCACAGTTTACCATCTACTACTTGGATATGCATACAGGTTGTATCATACCCGGGCTATATCTGGACCTCGATAACCACTGGTTGGTCGATCTCAGTTTCCATTATATCTATCATAGAGGCAAAAGTTGCCAAGGCATCAGCGAACTAATTCTTTACTTTTGGCAAGTAATAGAAGGATAGTTCATGAAAATTCTCTTCTAAATCACAAACGCGCTCGTAGTAAGGAACTAAGAACTTTTCTCTGATTTTTCACTTACCAAGAGCCTAGGATACGATCATATTGGAATCCCCATAGACTTTGAGGTAATCAATTCTCATTTTCACCGTGCATTCTAATTCACAGATGCACGCTTCATATTTTTCTTCATTATTAGTTACCTCGAAGGCCAATTTGACTGCATGGGCAAATGGTGTCCTCGAGGCGTGACTATTAAGACTCTGACACCATATCCTCTACTATTGGCTACCCCATCAAAATACATTTTCCATACCTTGGGTTTTATTTCCATCACTTCCTTATCCACTAATTCTGGCTCAAAGGATCCATCACCTTCGACAGGTGTTGCAACTTATTGGTTAGCTATAACACTTCCTTTGATTGCTTTATTTGGGACATACTTCAGATCAAATGCTGCAAGTACAACAATCCATCATGCCATTTTTCTATCAATAATCGACCTTTTCATAAGGAATTTTGAGGGGCTCTTGTAAGCTATGATATGAGTGGTATAGGAACCTAAGTAGTGTTATAGTTTATGGCACACCTATACCAAGGCAAGGCATAATCGCTCAATTTGATTGTACTTGAGATCATGAGTAAGCATGCACTTACTTAGGTAGTAGATGGCATTTTTCTTGTGTGAGTCTACTGCATTTTGTGTGAGCATTACACCTATTGCTTCTTGAATTACTAAGAGGTAAAATAGTAAAGGCTTTCCCAATATGAGCGGCTATAGTATAAGAGAATTTAATAGATACTCCTTGATTTTCTAGATGGCTTTCTAACATTCTTCATTCCATTCTCTAGAGGATCCCTTCTTTAACAGTTTGAAAATAGGCCCACAAGTGTCAGCTAATTGGGCAATGAATTGACTAATGTATTGTAACCATCCTAAGAAGCCCATAATCTCCTTTTCTGCTTTAGGAGGTGGCATTTCTAGAATGACTTTTGATTTGGTTGGGTCAACCTCTATTCCTTTCTTACTGACCATGTGCCTCAGAAATACTCCGAAGGATGCCACAAACAAACACTTACCCGGATTCAATTTCAAGTTGTATTATCTGAGTCTCTAGAAGAATCGTCTCAATGCATCCAAGTTCCCCTACAATGTCTTGGACTTGATGTCCATATCATCCACATACACTTTGACATCCTTATGGACCATGTAATGGAAAAAAGGTAGTGGCCATTCTCTGATAAGTTGCCTCGGTATTCTTCAGATGAAAAGGCATGACCTTTTAATAGTAAGTGCCCCATTCAGTTACGAAGATTATTTTCTCCTTGTTAAGTGGGTTGACTTGAATATGATTGTTTCTTACATATATGCTAGTTAAAGAGACTACTTCAAATCCTGTAATGTGGTCAACCAGTAGATCAATATGGGGTAGAGGAAAGTTGTCCTTGGGACAAACCTAATTCATATCTCTGTAATCCATATATACTCTTACTTTCCCATCTTTTTTAGGGATTGGTACTATATTGGCCAACCATGATGGATAAGTAATGGGCTTGATGAATTCATCGTCCAGTAGCATCGCCACTTCTTCCTTAACCTTTAAAGACCATTTTGTTTTATGTCTACTCAATTTCTACTTAATAGGTTAGACATGATTATAAATCAGAAACTTGTGAACCACTATGCTTGGATCAATCCCTTTCATGTCTTTAGGCTCTTAGGTGAAGCAATCCATGAATTCCTTAATTGCAATGTATAAGGTTGTTTTATCAAAACATGATGATGAAATGTATGTGAATTTCAATTTATCATATATGCCAAGGTTAATTGATTATTTGCTTTCTTTCTTTATTTCATTTTTCTCACTTTCTTTTGATATCTCATGTAGATCATATTCATTGATAAGTGAAAAATGACATAGGAAAATAGGGTAATTATTACCAGTGATCACTAAACTTTTACTGTTTTTCTTTTGTGATCATTAACCGAAAAAAGTTACCGACTGATCACTATACTTTGAAAATTATTTCACCAGATGATACCTATTAGTGTAGGTTCTCTAAAGACAATCATTGTAATGATGTTTTTATAAATATATTAATAAAAAGCATTATTTATTAATCAGTGTTTTTTATTATTTAGAATAATATTGTATAACTGTTTAATAAAGTCCATGATATAAACATAGCATGAAGACATTCATGATATTATCATGATAGTGAGATGCTTATCATGTGTAATTATGTTTTAAGCTAAATTTTCCTAGTCATAAAATCAATGAGATTGGACATTATTGATTCAGAAAGACTAGCACATACGTATACTATTTGATTTGATCAAATCATCTGATCTCATAAAGATGCTGACATTGAGATGTCTAAGTATAGCACGTGGATGCTTACTAGGAGTAGTAAGTGCATCGGAGTGATCACAGGAGATAGTCATATGGAAATCTAAACAATATTAATGACATATCTCTACATAGAAATGTGTAAATATCCTTAGACTTGAAATGCTTAAGAGTGATCTAGAGTGAAGATGTTGTACTTTGATTCCATGCCTTGCTCTCCTAATGGATCTACTCATAGGGTGGACATTAGGTATAGTTTAAGGCACTCGTAGATATTTAAGTAGTCAACAAAGGATATCATAACTCCTATTAGAAGGAGGGTTTTACCTAAGGCCTCTTGTATGAGATCATTATTGGAAATCTTTGGCCAAAGTGGATAGTACTTAGAGATAGTCTCTAAGGAAATCATTTTAGTAATGATGCTCGGATTATAAGGGACTACTGTTCGGGCTAAGTGTGGTGTAGCCAGTTTAGTGGAGTTAACATAATGTCCATGCATTAAACCGAACTTGGTAAAAGGGCTTGAAAGGACTAGTAGCACAATATTGTCCATGTGTAAGGGTTTCTGCTTACCATTAGCAATTTCTAATTACTTGGGGATTATGATGTGTGTTAAGAAACTGCTCATGATCTACTTGAGTTAGAAATGTTCAATTGCAGAATTGATTATGAATTAAAGGAGTTTAATTCATATAATCCTTGTTGGACAAGGATTACCTTTTATGAAAGTTTCCTATTTTGGAAATAGGAATTCCATTTAAGAATTTCTTAAATTAATTTAATGAAATTATTAAGGACTTAAGTTGCCATTTAATTGGGAAACCTATTAGGTCACATGCATAGAAGTGAGTCAAACAATAAATGAAAGAGTTAATTAAATTATAATTAAATGAGATTTAATTCATATATTTAATTATGGAGTTTTTGCAATAATTTAATATAATTAAATTAATTATTTAATTTAATTATTTACATGTGATGTATTTAATTAAATTAAGACCGTTGGATTGTGTTAATATTAGGATCAATAAGTCCAAGATCAAAAGAGTGTTTTTGACCTTTCATTAATGGCATTATTGTCATTAGGCTTAATGTTTTAATCTAAGCTATTAGATTTAAACCTAACTGATCCAAGGGCCAAGGAAATATGAAGTGATCATAATTCATTAACCCTAGGAATAAAACAAAATAGGTTGGCCAAATTTCAGAACCGCTCCAAAAAGAATTCGGCCTCTCTCTCTTGCTTCTTCTCCATCCGGCCAAAACCTCTTGTCTTGCACATAAGAGTTTTGGCTCCTATTTCTAAAAACCTTATCATTTAATCTTTGTGTGGATTACTAGTGGTGCTTTCTTACTCTTGTGGGAAAGATAGTGGTTTGTTACAACCCTTTCTTGGTGATCAAAGGAGAAAGAGTTTCTCAAATCAAAGGTAAAGATCTTGATTTTCTTTAATAAACCTTTAAGTTTGATCTACATAGCCTTCCTGGTTTGGGATTTTTTTTTTTCGCTGCACCTAACAGCCTAAATCTCAACATGTGATATCAGAGCCAGGCTATAATTGATTAAAATTGATGGAAAATTATTTTTTGAATCTTGATTTTGGTTTGGTATAATGATTGCGCAAGGAAGGGTTTCAAAATCCTAAGTATCGAATTGTATATCTTGATTTAGATGGCTGGTTGAACCATTTGATTCAGTAAATCTACCTCCTCCAAGCCAGTTTTCCATGATAGATCAAATCTAGGTTACGTTGAATTGATTTGGTTTTGATTTGAGTGAATACAGATTGCCTTTGTGATGTTTTGGTTTGATTTAAATCTGAAAAGTTTTGATTTTGAATCTGCCTCTATTTTTGGATCTATTCCTGACCTATTTTGCATCATCAAAAAATTCTAAAAATAATTTAATTATATTCTATGATATTTTATATGATGAATGGCTTTCATTTGATGCAATTCAGAGTTCGTTTGATATGATTTCAAATGAAATCACAAAAGTTGTACAGTTTTATTTTTTTTCCTGAAAATATATCTCCATTTTAGTCTGTGGTTATTGTTCTGAAAAACTTAATTGACAATGCTGGGGTTTATGTGATAATCTTCCTTAATGTTTCATTGATCCATAAGATTTGACTTTGCTCAATTTGGAGTTCATTTGAATGAGATTCAAGCAAAATATGCTAATCCTTGCAAGTTAAGGATTACAAGTCCTAATGTGATTACGATTACCAATTCCTTATTGAATTAGGTGTTGGGTTATTTAATAAAATTAATGTGATTATTTATTAATGGACCTTGTGTAAAACCTCAGTTGAAACCTTAGCAGTAGAGCTTAGGCATTTGACCGGGTTAGGGGGTGCTTCTATGCTTTTGCATGATAACGTGTTATTTGAATTTATAAATGTGATTTTGATGTCCATATGTTGATAACTTCATGATATTATGCTTACATGACTCAATATGTTATTAGTTTTGAATCGAAACCTTGAATTGAGAAATTCTTGGTTCAGGGGTAATTTGGTCATTTCGCACTCTTGTGATACGTGAAATATGTGAAATTGATATTTTTATGATTTAATTTATTTATAATTGATAAAAATTGAATTTTTAGAATTTAAATGTAAATTTGTTGCTCTTTGGGTCAAAAGTTGACCAAAATATTAATTTTGACTTTTCCGATCAAAATTTTATTTTTTCCTCGGTATGATTTAATTTAATTATGTGTCATGGTTAGAATTATTATATTATAGTTGATGAACTAAATTAAAAAGCATGTTAGAATTAGTGGATTATTTGAATTTGAAATTCAAAATTTGAGTGGAAGATGATGCCACCTCCCACTCAAACTAGGGTATATTTTTAAACTTGGTTAAATAAACTTATATATGTATATTAAATTAATTATCCTAAGGATAGAGAGAGGGAAGGAGGGGGCAGACATTTTGGGGGAATAAGGGCTAAGGCATTTAAATAAAACCCATTTTTCCTTCTCCCATTTCACTTCACGTTTCTTCTTTCTCCCAAACCTTTTTCACTTCCATTTCTTCCTCTTCCTTCTCCATTTGAGCCGGCCACTTCCAGCAGCCTTTGGGAGGAAATTTCTTCTTCTTTTTGTGCTAAAGACTTGCTCCTTTCTTGAGTGGATCTTAGAGTGAGAAGTGGTTAAGTGGTGGAAGCTAGGGTTTCTCCAATTAGGGTTCTACCAAGCTTCTTCTTAAAGGTTTGTTTTTCTCCCTTCTCTTTTCTTTTAAGGGATGAGATAATAATTTGTTTGAGCTATTTGAGGATTAAAAATCTAAATTTTGTTGATGTTGTTTCCATGGTGGGTTCGGTTTCTCTTGATGAGAATGGAGTAGAGTTATTAGTTCATGGATTCAAATTTGTTATTATGAATATGTATATTGTGATTTGATTTTTTTTTTTTTTTGGTTTGTTATTGCTGAAATGGGGTGGATAATTGAGAGATTGGTGACTTGAAAATATAGAAAATGTTGGGTTGGGGGTTCCTTGGTTGAATATGTATGACGTATGTATATATTATGGGATTGAATGAGAAGAATGAGTATATTGTGCAATTCTAGAATTGAAGGCAGATTTGACCTTTGGTTATTTTTTTCCTGTAACTTAAGTTTCCGTGCATGAAATTGGTTGATTCTTATGGGAGATAAAACTAGACATATAGGGATTCATTTCATATGAAGATAGTAAAGTCAAAATCGGAAGTTAATCTAATGAAATTCTGGGTGCAAATAGTTGTTCCCTGCTTAAAATGGGAACAGAGTGGGTTAGGTAGTTTCTGTTGTAGCCTTGGCAAATGAACTCGAAAAATTAAGTTTATTAATGAGTTGGAAAGATAAGAGAATAATATAAATTTGTTTAGAAAATACTAAGTTGAGATGAAGTTCATAGCTAACCTTAAAATTTGATAAACTTAGAAAACAGAATCTGGAAATTGTTTCATGTGAATGTCTATGCTCTTAATTGGAAAGGTTATATATACATATACACCATTGGGTTGCTTCTTGTGTAAACCTTATGAAAATATATGGATATTTATTAACATGTGATCACATGATAAGAATGTTTATTGTAACAAATGTAAGATTTTATTTAAAAGGATGCGTAGTTACCCAACCTGCTTGAATTGTGAGTATTTGAAACTTGGTTGATATGGCATGAAACTTTGGATTGAACGTGAACCCGAAATTGATCTGGTTTACTTATAAAGTGTTATATTTATGTTGTATGGGAAGAAACTAAAGTTTAAAGTTTAATTAGTGCAAATTTTGATTGATTGCTTTGGTGTTAGTTTCAAAAGAGTTATTTTGATGTTTTTATGAAAAATGAGTAATTGAACGGAATTTTGTGGTTTTCATGTATGTACTGAGTTTATGTGATTTTATCGAGTCTTATCGGAGAGTTGGGTTCCATTTAGGAGAGTCCTCGAAAGGGAAAGAAAAGGTAGTGGACCTTTAGGCACGAGAGATCCACCGAGGGTATTTTAGTCTTTTGCATTCCAGATGGTTTTTTTTTTTTTTAATATGTCTTAGCATTTCTAACTTAGTTTGTGTATATTTGAATATAACAAATGACCTTTTGTTATGACCCATCCCGGGAGTCGCGACGGTCCTAGGGTATGGGTGATGCATAAGCGACCAATACAACGAAGAACCCCAAAGCACTATCTATATGGCATGCAATAAACAAAACAACTTAATGAATATAAGAGTGCTGAGGAAAATTCGACGGCATCTCCTCTGAAATTGGACTATGCCCAAAAATCAAAACAAGCAAATGACACTTCTATAATATTCACAATCATCTCTAACTCCTGATCCCTCTAGATCTCATCATCAATCTCAATACTAATATACATAACATGCATCTCAACCATATATAAATAAGTCAAACATCAGTTATAATCAACATAATATATATATATGCAATCTTATCATTATCTACATGCCAAAGTCTATTTACAATACCATGGAACTATTCTATATATTTTCTTTTACATTACTTTAGGGTTTGATTTTTACATGCAATAGACCTCCAAGGCAGAAGAAAATATTGC
>CANXYC010094791.1:0-53151 GCA_948193065.1 Aleurites moluccanus | reverse complement strand
TACATCGGGAAGGCCAAAAGCAGATTTAGTATACCTCAAGAATTACCTTGATACCCAATATTACGGAGAGATTGGCATTGGATCACCCCCACAAAGTTTTACTGTCGTCTTTGATACTGGCAGCTCCAATCTTTGGATCCCATCTTCAAAATGCATTTTGACTGTAAGTACTGCATTATCAATTCCTAAGTCTTCTGCATGCCATCCCATATTAGTTTTGTGAAAAGTAAAAACATCACTCTATTGCAGATTAGTTGCTATTTCCATTCCAAGTTCAGGGCAAGGATGTCCCGTACTTATACTAAGATTGGTAATTTTTCCATTAAACTTGCTTTTGTTAAATGTCTCTTGATTATTGTTGTTGAACTAGATCATTCATCCTTGTGAAACATATCTAGATGACATGGCTACTGGGCATGTTTTAATCCGTTTCTTGGTTTCCTTGTTCAGGAATACCTTGCAAAATTCACTATGGTTCGGGATCGCTTTCTGGCTTCTTCAGCAAGGATTATGTCAAACTTGGGGAAGATACCATCAGAGATCAGGTGCATGAGTTTTTCCTTGAATAAAGAAATTATATGCTTTAGAGTATGTATGTATACTGCAATGACGTTATCACCTTTTCCATTATTCAGGATTTTGTTGAGATTGTAAGAGAAGGATTTTTAGCATTCTTGGGTACACAATTTGATGGGATACTTGGACTTGGATTTCAGGATATTGCTGCTGGGCAATCTGCACCATTGTGGTATAGTAGTTCTAGCAGAACCATGTTGGTCTTTTTATTCATTTATTTAATCAGTAGTGGAAGAAGGAGAGAGAGTCCTAAGAGATATTTCTAATTATCTGTTACCTTCAATATAATTGCTACATCCATGTACAGGCATAACATGGTACAACAGGGTCATATCAACCAAAAAATTTTCTCTCTTTGGCTTAATCGCGATCCAACATCGGAATTGGGTGGTGAGATTGTCTTCGGAGGCATTGACTGGAGGCACTTCAGAGGTGACCATACATATGTCCCAGTAACTGAACAGGGTTACTGGCAGGTTTGCTCAAGCCTCAAGCCTCATGTTAAAAATTTGTTCATCTCCTCCAAATTCTTCCATTGTCATCAACACCTAACCAATTTTCAACTTACTCCCAGATTCAGGTGGGAGATATATTTATTGCAAACAATTCAACAGGTGATCCTTTAGCATGTTGTCAAAATTTTTCTAGTTATTTACAGTTTTCCTACTTTTGTATGAAATTTTATTTTAAAACATAAGACTTACTGCAAACTCTACGAACCTACGAATGGTAATTCTATGGTATAAAGTAAATGAGGAAAACCATTTCTATCTAAATCAATACTTGAAATTCTCAGGACTATGTGAAAATGGCTGTGCTGCCATTGTGGATTCGGGGACTTCCTTTCTTGCTGGTCCAACTGTAATTTTTTTTCCTGCCTTATTGATTGTTCTTATCTACTGAAGTTTCTTTCTTTTATTTACTTACTATTTATTGGCTCTGAAACACTTTTCTTTAGTTTTAAGGAACTCTTACCTGCTCCAATTTTCAGACTATTGTGACTCAAATTAACCATGCCATTGGGGCACAAGGAATTGTGAGCTTGGAATGTAAAAGAGTTGTCTCCGACTATGGAAATTCGATATGGGAAATATTAATATCCGGGGTTGGATATTATTCTTTTTTTTTCATTTGAATTTTATATTTCAACCTCTTAATATAACTATTGTCATATCTGAAAATTAGCGACTCATCTTAGCAGCTACGACCTGAAATCATATGTGTTGATATTGGACTGTGTGTATACAATAACCATTCTAGGTATGTGAATGTAAATTGAGATTTTTTTCCTCTTGCTTTCTTATATTCAATTACAAACCAGTATTGAAATCTGCAGGATTATTGAGACTCGGGAGGATGACGAAGTCAGTAGTGACAAATCAACTGTTAATGAGAGTGCCTTATGTACTTTTTGTGAGATGATTGTCTTCTGGATTCAAGTGCAACTTAAACAACAGAAAGCCAAAGAAAAAATATTCAAATATGTGGATGAGGTGATTTCCTTTTAATACTTTTTGTCCGGAAATATCATGATAACCATAAATATGGCACGGTAAGATGAAATATTCCACTAACTTCTGATTTTTCTTTTTTTATTTAAAGCTGTGTGAGAGGCTTCCAGATCCGATGGGAAAGTCATTCATTGACTGCAATGACATCACAAGCATGCCATATGTTACATTCACCATTGCAAATAAATCCTTTCCTCTGTCTCCAGAACAGGTTTTGCTATTGATGTTGGGTTTTTTGTTATCTTTATAGCTGATAATTTATTAGCTACATTATATTGAGATTTGTTTTACATCTATCAATGTATTGATGAAAATAATAGACACTTGGTTCTTAACCTTTATTATTGCTGAAGGAGACATCTCTAGCATTGTGAAAGTATACACCTTTGATATTTGTTTCCTGAATATTCCCCTATGTGGAATAGAGAAAAGTTTTGAAGAGTGATAAAAATATGAAACACAATTGCAAGCTTTTCTATTCATGTCAGCATTCCTAACAGATTCTTTTGTTAGGTTCAGTATGTTGTTAGAGTTGAAGAGAAGTATGCTACAATCTGCCTAAGTGGGTTCACAGTATTGGATGTGCCTCCCCCACAAGGTCCCCTTTGGTATGTATGTTACACCTCACTCACATTGGCTTGTTTTTGTTTTATGAATTATGATAATTTTAAGCAGCAACAGAATGTGAGCTGTGTGCTGTTGGACTAGGAATGTTGTATATGACATTAGAAGATGGATCGGTGGTTGGTGCAGGATTCTTGGAGATGTTTTCTTGGGATCATATCACACTGTGTTTGACTTTGGTAATCTTCGGATAGGCTTTGCCAAAGCAGCCTAGTGCCTGTGGAGTAGTAGTGGAGTCCATTTTGCTCTTGCATGTATCTGATAAAACATTGCTGCCAGTAAGATATCGGCTTTCACGATTGGAAACTTGTGTAACCTTTATTTCTGATACATATAAAAGATAATGCATATATTATACTCGTTTTTTATAATTGTCAATTAAAATATTATATTATACTCGTTTTTTATTCAAAATATATGGTATATTTTAGTAGTTTCAGTTAAATTTTTCTTATTTTTTCGTATTAATGACTTAATTTATATTTATATATTTATTTGTATAACTATTTTAAATAATATTCTTTTAAATAAGTTTGTGAAATTAATATATATATATATATATATATATATATATATATATATATAAGCTATTAACATATAAATATAATTTTTTTTTTGTAAACAATGACTTTGTCTTTGATAATGATAATTGATATAAAAAATAGAACTAATCAATTTTAAAAATATATATATATATATATTTTTGTCTTTTATAAAAATCCTATTTTTAATGAGGAATTCAAAAATTTTATTTCTTAAAATTAAAGATTTTTTATATATAGCATACTGATATACAGTTTATTACAAATCAATACATATAATATATTTTTAATTTTTGTCGAATCCAAATATAACAAACTTTATATATATATATTAAAATTAAAAATTACTAAAAGACAACATTTTAATTTAATAAAATAAAAATAATTAAAATATTTAAGAAAATAAAATTAAATGAAAAATATATGACTAAAAGGCTAAAACCACGTGCAAACTAAGTAGTTAAGCTTAAAGTTGTGAATTGATAGGCTAAGTTTTTAATTATTAATTTTTTATAGAACTGTCATTGTTGTCCGCTGCCTGGTTATTAAATTATATAATTTTTTTGTTTAATTATTATAACAAAACAATAAAAATTTTCGTGTTATATTTGAACAAATTATATAAGAAAAAATTATATTGGACATATTAATTATTAAGTTAAAGTATATTATTTATATGATAGAATCAAATATAAAGTACATTAGGAATAGTATGTGTACATATCTTGTATTGCTGGGAATAAGATTAGTTACCCTACCCTTTTCTTCGTTAAGCTATTCTATTAACTAAATATATCTAACTAATATTATATAAATTTTTAATCTTTAGGTTTATCAATTTATAATTCTATAAAATTCAAATAATCAAATTGAAAATTTTACATGATATTTTAATAAATTATAAATTTACAATAACATATGTTTGATTCATATTATTTATAGAAAAAAAAAAATTACTTCACTAATTAATTGAATTTCTTGTTAATTAAATTAATATGTTACCAGAATTTAATTAATTTTAACTTAATTAAATGAAATTTATTAAATTAGATGATGCGGCAATCAATGATGCGTATACTCTCTTAGCTCCACCCTCTTGGTTGTATATATAATTATTTTCAACTGAATTTTAAGAAAAAATAGAATTATATAGTCTGGCTAGCGTCGTATTACACAGTCGTTGCTCCCTAGTACTGGAGTGACCGTCACTCCCATGCCGAAGCGTCTAGGCCTTCCACCCTCTCCTCAATTGGGCCTTCTCTCTCTCTCCTCTTCGTCCTGTCTACGGTAATATCTACTTATTTATTTATGTTTTTCCTTATAAATTCCAATTCCAATTCCTATTTCCAGGTTATTGGAGCTATTCTCTCCTTGGCTGTCATTTCCGTTCCAACTGTAAATGTAAGATCATCGTTTTCATATAAGTTTGAATAATCAATACTTACTCAGATCTGTTACTAAACTAATTAATATGTATATTGATGATCTAGGCTTTCACAAAATTGGTTGTTTCTTTGCATAAATTGTCTAATGTCGTCTCTGAAGAGGTTCCTCGAACTTTGTCTTCACTAAAACTCTCTGCCCATGAGATTCAAGAATTGACCCAACAACTCTCCAACCTCAGGTAACCATAAATTTCTTCAAATCCTTCATTCACTGTCGACTATTTGTATTAATTTGTAACTATTGCAATAAGGCAAAAGGTTTCTTCTTCGACTCGCAATGGAAACAACGCCAGAACCAGAAGCAATTCTTCTTCTTTTGGAGTCAGCAGCAACCATCCTCGTGTAGATTGACAATCATTTCAATAAAATTTCTTCATCTTCATCGATCTTCTGGCGCATGCATCTCCCACATCTTATTTCCATGTATTCGAGCTATATGCTGTAGCTCAGAGCCAGCCAAATTGTCAATGACTCCACCCCATAAACTTGTTCTTCCATGGCTACATGTCAATTCCTTGTCTTGGCAATGTCAGTTGTATTATAATACATTGAATCTTTCACCAACAACTAATTAGAGTTCCGATTTGGGAGGGTTACAACTTACAATTAATTGTTGGTAGTATCAGCACTATCAGCAGGCTGCAATTAGCATTTTTGAAACCACATTATCAAAAGGGGATAGGCATCAGATTGTGGACTTGCCTACTCAAATAAACTGTGTTAGAGGTTCATTAGCTTGTTAGCATCATTGAATAAACTTGAGTAGAAGTGAGGTTTTTCTTTTACGATAGAACTAGGTGATTAATGGAAAATGAGAAAGAAGTGCTAAAAACAGCTTTGGCTGTTTGATACGCTTTAGCTTAGAAGAGCCAGATATTAACAGTTTCAAAACTAGATGAATTTATAATGTTGGAAAGTGACCAATCATATCAACATGAACATTCATGATCATACATGCACTAGTAATTCTGTTTCGTGAGTTTCCAAACTTGCGTTTATAAGAGCATGATCATAGTTATATGGTCATAGCCCTATGACTATATATAGGTCTAGAAAAGGGAATATTGTATTATTAACCAACATATGGTTTTAGTTACACTGGGAACAAGTTAGAGAGTTCATAGTTTTGCATACTTTTTGAGGTTGTCTCCAGCATCTTTTGCATGCTCGGGCACAGGCATATTGCATAGAAGAGTAACTCTGGATGATGAAACCAAGGATTTGCTCTCTGTGTCTGAAGGATCAACCTTCCAGAGCTGCACCTCCCATACCTATTTAGAATAGTCATTCCCAATCCAAGTGACAGTGAGTGTTGAAACCTTTTTCACCAACATGAGCTTAAAATAATATGAAGCATCAAGCATCAAGCATCAAGTAATGTGGCGCAGGCACAGGCACAGATGATATAATAATGTCTTGTAGGTGGTGGATGAGAAAAAAACAAAAAACAAAATTCCGCCATGGAAATTCCAATTTCTGAGCATTAGGAATAAATTAAATTTGTAAGATTGAAAGCCTAGCACCCACCCCAATCATGATTGATAACTGGTAAGGGATAAATCATAAATTGAAATTTAGAGTATGATTGTCTTTTGTGTCGGCAGATAAGGATTTGGTGACTAGGTGTCCGAGTCCTACATCTAGGATATTGTAGTGGGCACCGGAAGTGAATGATGGAAATGAATAAAGAAATTTTATATAATAATAATAATAACAATAATAATAAATTATTATTTAATCCTCAAAATTTAATTTAATTAATACTTTTATCTCTAAGATTTAACCTAATTCACACTACACACTTCCCACTTCCACTTTATTATTTGAGAAATTCATTAGTTCTTCAATTTAATTATGTTAATCTTTCCATCCATTTTTTTTTTTATCATTAAAGCATATAAAAAATTAAAATACTTTTTATTTATATTTAAATTTTATTTTTTAAGCCATTTATTACAAATCTCTATATTATTTTTCACCTTTCTCTTGCCTCTAAATACACAAATCTAGGACAAGAAATAAACAAACAAATAAAATAGACCCACCAATCAAATAACTGAAAAAACAATAACCAAAAACATGAATCTGGATTTCTCGGCCTCACAGATACAAATATAGGATTATTCATTTAATTAAATTACCAAATAAAGCAATGCCTTTCTGCATTAATTTATTTTAATTTTAATTAAAAGAAAATCGACCCCTCCACTATCTGCCCATCATCGAACTCCATTTTCAAATCTTACTTCGAGCACATCTATTTGTTTTATAGGCAAATCCAAATTCACTCTCAATTTTAATCTCAAACAACTATCACTGCCCTTCTCCTCACACACCACATTCCACTCTCAATCCACTCTCACGATACGATCTGTCATTGCCATCGAGAAGAAAACTCCCGAAACTGAGCTTTCCCCCACATTTCTCCTAGAATCTGAAGCTCGCCTTGAGAAGATGATAAGGGATGCCCAGGACAACGTCCCTCAGGGCGTCGAGGCTGTCAATAACCACGGTAAGTTCAAGGAGGATTTTGGTCAAAGACCGGAGGTGGGGGAGGCATAAGCAGGGTCTTGCAAGACGATGTCATTTGGGAAAAGGCTAGGTCTCGATGCCACACCTCCACTGGCTAGTTTGAGTCGATGCCGATAGTGGGGCAACAACTGGTGGTGGAGAATAAATAGGCGCTGGCGTTGTGGTGACAGGAGCAAGCGGGGCAATAATGGGTTCTTGAGTTGGAGCATGCTGAGGCTGAGGCTGAGACTGAGCAACTGATGGCCTAATTGCAAGTCAAGCAACAGCTGGATGAGGCTCAGGGGCAAGGGTTGGAGCAGGTTCAGGTGCTGGACGGGCAATTGAGGGCAGTGGAGTAATTTAATTGCTTGTTGTTTTGATTTTGATGCCTAGTTGTGATTTAAGAGACTTGGTGGATAATGGACACGAGGGTAATTTACGTATATAATTACATTATAATATAATAAAAAAACATTTTTTTAACTTTTTTAACGAAAAAAATGGATGTAAAAATTAAGTATGTTGATGAAATCAAAATACATAATTAATTAATTAATTTCTTAAATAACGAGAGAATATAAATATTAATTAAATTAAATATTAATTTATTTTTAAAAATAATAATAATAAATCTTTTCATTGGATGATAATAAAGAAAGTGGTAAAAATAAAAAAAAAAATAAAAAGGAAAAAGGAGGTATCGGCAAACAAAAACATGTAAAAATGAATGAGAAAAACAAAATAAAAAATAAAAAAAATAAAGGAACCTGAATGGTTTTGCCAATATTAAGTGGAGCAGCTTCAGCGAAGATAAGGTCGCCAAGCTCAGCGCGCTTGAGGTGACTAATGCTAAGGTGAATCCCAGCAACTCTTTGAAATCCGGAAGCCATGTGGGCCCCCATGCTGGCTAGCGCCTCCGCTATCAGAGCAGAGACTCCACCGTGCAACACCTTAAAGGGCTGCTTTTTTCATTGATTAGGGGAATATGTTAATAGTAATATGAGATGAATTAATTGAAAGAGAGAAATTAAAATTTGAAGAAATGAAACAGAGGGAAGGGAAAAGAGAGACCTGAACGCATTTGTCGGTAACAAGAAGGCGACCAGTGACCTTATGGGGGGACAAATCTACAATTTCGAACCCAATCGCATCAAGCGGTGCATCCAGACTTCCCGTCTTGGAAGATGATGAGGATGATTGCTCCATCAATTATTTTGATAGAAGATAATACCAAAAAACAATTTTTTTTTAATTTTTTTTTATCTAAATATACCATATCAAGTCTTCAAAATGGATCGATACAGCCAAAAACTTAATTTAATTGAATGATCAAAAGATGACTGGTAGGTGATCATGTCTTTCTGCTGAGATGGCATAAAAAACAAAAACAAAATTGAAATTGGACACAAAAGAGGTGGGGGTAGGTTGGTTCAGGTTAGGTGAGGCCCAAACCATTTCATCCTACCAAAATTTGTATGGGATGGAGATCATTTTACGGTTTTTCTTTTTCATTTTTATTAGGCCTTGGACTTTTCCTCTCTCACTGGTCGCCCCACAAATGTGGAGGCTTCTTGTTTCCGAATTTTAGGGCCTGTTTTCTTATAGGCAATGATTTTCTATTTTTCATTTTTTAAGAAATTTATTTTATTTTTTCTTCCGAAAAATATGTCCACTTTCTAAAAATAAAAATCAGTTTCTTTAATATTGAAAATCAGAAAATATATTTCTATAAATGTTTATATATATATATATATATATATATATATATATATATTTTGTATACTTTCTAATATATTTATGATTTAATAAATTATAAATAATTTATTAATTGTATGCCCCTTATTAGGTTTTTTTCTTAAACAAATACACATCAAAAAAAAATTATGTATGTAATTATAGCATTTTCTATTATATACAATTTTGTAATTATCTTTATTATATTACTTCTTTAAATAAAAGTCAAAAAAATAAAAAAAAATTATCATTTCACTAAAATAATTAAAAATAACATTAAAAAGTCAATCTCTAACCAAATCTAAAAATAACTAGCTTAGCAAGGAAAAATTACATACTCACTAAAAAAAATGAAATGAAATAAAAATAAAAATAATTAATAAAAGACAATAAACAACAAGTAACTTATATTTTAGTCTGATGAACTACTTTAATTTAGTAGTGAATATCAGGATTCAAATTTTGTAAATATTAAAAATAATAAACAACAAACAAGATAGATTAAAAAGAAAACAGTTGAACTTCAAATATAACCAGCTTAGTAAAGCAAAAGAATAAATAATGAAAGAAATTAAAAGGAAAAATAAAGTGTTCATTTTAACAGGCTTTCAAGAATTCGTTTTTATTGTTATATAATATAATATAATATAACAATAAGTTGCCATTTAAAAAAAAAAAAAATTATTTAAAATAGGAGATGAGAGACGTACATTACTTCCAGTATCTGGCTCCAGTCAGGTAGACAACTTGAATACGGTCCTTAACCATTAATGGAACATAAGACCCTCATTTTTAAGCCACAAACATGATATCAAAATGACGCTATGATTCAATTGAAAATACATATTTATATTCATTTTATCGAATTAAATTTTTTAAAAATTAAATAAATTAAATTATAATATTTAGAAATTATATCAAATTTTAAATTGAATAGAATTAATTCGAATCAAACCGGTATATTTAAATTCAGTTATTTAATTTTTTCAGTTTTTTAAATAAAATAAATATAAAATTATTAAAAATATATATTTTTAAATAAATAATTATATAAATATAATATATATTTATATATTTTGGTCGGTTCGATTATTTTAATTTCTTTTAAAAAAAATTAAATCGAAATTTAAAAAAATAATCGAATTAAATTAAATTTTGAATAAAAAAGAAACGATCAAACTAGGTTCAGTTCGATTTAATTTTTAGTTTTCTTGATTTTTTACTTACTCCTATATACTTATAACCTATAATAAAATTTTAAAATTGATCAATAAAAAATACACATATTAAAAATAATAGTTATGAATCCCAAAATATATGGAGCACTGCTGTATATATCAAAGAGACTTCTCAAGTAAAAAGATATAAGGAACAAATTAGCTTTATCTCCCTATCAACTCAAACACCTATAGTTGTATATATATATTGAACAAATTGGAAATAGTTAGTGGAACGAACTTACATAACGAGGAATTAATGAGAATATATATATGTTCATCAATCATCTCATGATTCACTTAAAATTAAAATAAAATAAAAAAACATGTAAATTAATTAACTAAGAAACAATATAATTCTAATGCAAAATAAATTTTCATATACATTGATTTGCATTTTGTACTTAGGTAGGGTGTGATTATATATAAGATATATGTACTTTGGATATGCATTGTACAGTTTCAATTTCTGTATACGCAACATTTGTGAGAATAATTTGAGAAATATGTAGTTTAATAAGAAAAGTGAAAGACAAAAATGAAGCGGACGGGGAATATATGCAATATTGTACACTGTAAGTTCTACCCCCAGGCTCCAATAATGTTACGTACGATATGAATTTCATGTATTGGTAACTTTACTTAATATTGGGGGGATAATTAATTAATAGCTGGGATTGTCTCGCTCTCACCTTTATATATTTAGAAAAGAAAGAAAAGGAAAAAGCCACAAATGAAAAGACATTTTCATTATATATAGCAATTTGGTGTAGGAATTGATATTTAATGAATACTTGATATAATTAAGATTTAAGAAGGAATATTTCTCAAAAAAAAAAATTAAGAAGGAATATATTAATATAATTAAGAAAAAAGAAAAGTTGGGTAAAAAATATCACCAAATAAATAATTAATTAACAAGTACACATTAGGTCAATTGGAAAAGAGGACAATAATGGTTGTGCTTCTGGGCTTAGTTTTACAGCCATATATAAAGCGAATTCTTAGCAGTGTCTTTTCTGCGAATCTCTAAAGATCAAACATAAATATGTATTAAGCTAGCTATATAACCAATTACTATTATTATTATATCCGATTCCTATATATGTTTCTAAATCTTTTATTATTAATAATAATAGTACTAGTGCATATACAACGCGAAGTAGCTTGCTTAACTTGGAAGAGCCTTCTCCTATAAATTGAAAACCGGCAGATTATGCAGGCATTGAATTGAAACTCAAATATCTAACAAAAACAACTTAATTATCTATATGGGAGGTAAGCTGAGGAGCAAGTCTTCTTCTTGTTTCTCAATCTTGAACTTCTTTAAGTCGTGTTTTTCACATGGCAGCGATGACATGAGCGAAGATGGTTTCTATGTTAGAAGAATGTGTCCCAGCGATGAAGATGGAAGACGATGGATTGCAGATCCTGGAATCGACGGTAGAGCCTCTGCCTTTATTGCCAGATTCTACGAATCTCGTGTTTCTGACCCTGAGCGCCAAACTCTTGCTCTCTCATCTTAATTTTATTTTTCTTACTTTCTATATGTTCTCCAGTTGATTTATCTGTACTAAGTAGCTACCAGCTATAGTCATCATCAATTAATCATTTCTCTAATTAATTTCCAGATCTATCCATTGAGCGATGTACTTGTAATTGCATGCAATATTAATAATACTATAGCTTATCGTTCACTTATGAACAATTAACAATATTACTTTTATTTGCCTTCTATATCAAATTAATTTGTATTTGTCTTTAATTCTCCCCCATCATAAATTTACATTATGCATGCATGTATATTTTTTTCAATTTTGAGAATCCAGTTTATTTTATTTTATTTTTCTTATATTACTTACCGAGCTAGCTTGGCTTTTATCTTTTTTTTTTAAAAAAAAAAAAAAAACGAAGGAGCTCCTACGTGCTAGCTAAGCTCAATTTCAATTAGGATACAACATCGATAATCATAGTTATATGATTGATTTAAAATGGAATTTAATATATAAATGCAATTGCATGTACATAATTGATTAAGATTGAAATCAAAATTGGGATGCAATATCCATAAGCTATCTAGAAAAACTTTAGCAATTTACTTTTAATACATGCTCAATGATGCACAAACACACACTAACAGATCAATATTATTCATTAAAGTTTAATCATCTTCCTTTAGTTAATTAATCATGTATGTATTAGTCAGTCTATAGCAACTTAAGTTCTAATATAAGCAATTAAAACTGTAAAATGAACCTTTTTTATTGAGATGGATTTAGAATGGCAAAGGAAGCTAATGCATATGCTTATGGTGTCCAAAGGCAAAGGAAAAATTAAGCAAACACCTTAAAATTAAAAAAAATTTAAAACTAAAAGAAATACTGTAATCGGTGATAGTTATTGAAAGGCTATATACTATAAATATTAGAGCCACTCGTATTATCATTTAAGTTTTTTTTTTTTTTTTTAATTTATATATATATATATATATGGATGGATGCCAGGCTAAAAGTAAGTCCTACAATGATCAGAGTTTGTATGTCTTTCTGCGGCAACATGGAAGGAGGACCATCTAAATTAATTACAAAATATAGCTTTATGAATTTCATATAAATCACAAATTAACTGTGCTACTCGCATGTGCTAGCTGCATGCCTTAAACATAATATCTCATCGATAAAGGACTCTTGTAAAGCTGCAAGGAAGAAAAATCTGAGCCAGCTGCTTCCCATTACACTAAAAATAGGCTCTATATCTACAGCTATAACTATAGAATCTTTTTGCACCAAATTAAACAATTTTGCATTCTAAATAAATACGTTATAGAGGTTAGGAATATATACTGATAATTTATGTGAATCACTGTGACGGTGCTAAATTTTTTTATTAAAATGTCATATTGCGTAAGCTTAGCAAATACGTGATGTTATTACACAACAAATGTCATCTATATACGATTCCTATCTACAAATACAAAATTAATACATTTAATTTGCTTGGATATATATATATTAAATCTTAAGTTAATTTCATTCCGCCTGTGACGGTTTTGAAGTTTAATATACTAGCGAATATAAATTTGAAGCACTAAAACTACAAAGATGAATTGCAATAATTTCTCCGTAATTAGTTAAAGGCTTGCTTTTTTTAGAAGATTAATAATACGACTTTTCTGGCTTGAAACTAAAGTAATGATGTTAAAGTCTAGACTAAGATCGATTAGCAATAACATGTTTCTTTGAATGCATATTGGTGAATGGAACTTGACACACAATTCTGCATATTCTCTGTTACTTAATTGAGGGTAAGTCTTATTATAAATATATATATATATATATATATATATATATATATATATATATATTAAGGGTAAATCTTTTTTTATAAATATAATTTTAATTAAAATTCCAACTCGAAATTTAATAGTCTTGAAGACTACCCTGATAAATTAATTAAGAGCAAGTCTTTAAGTTTCTTTTTACCGATTATGTTGGGTTTGTATCATTTGAATGCGGGTCAGCAAATTAAGGGTATAAAATATAAATACTTACCAAAATCGGGATTAGAATTAAAAACTCTTAATGATTTGATTTGGATGGTGTTATTAATTACCACACTCATTTTGGTTGTAGCCACCACTTAATTATTGAATTCATTAGTGATTTCATATTTTTTGATTTAGAGTCTTGTGAACTTCATTTTTTTTTTTTTCATTCTATTATATATCACTCAAACGCCATAACAATTTTTTTTTTTTTTTGAAATAATATAGCAAAAATTTTTATTTAGTGATGTGGAACCCAGTCTAGTAAATTAAAATAGGTTTTAAAATATATCAATTTTTTTATAAATACAGAAAAAAAAAAAGTTTTTAACTTTTATTAAAACTAAAAATAAAAGGAAAAAAACAAAATAACCATTTGAAACCCAAAATTTTTTAAGTTGGGTGCTTATGTATGAACTTACATTATGTTTGAGTTTAAATCTTCCTTCCCAAACATTAAAAAAAAAAAACTACTTTACAAATTTGTATTGGGGTTAGAAAATTATATTTTATATGACAATAACATTTATTAGATAATTATTCAAAATTTTTTGTCAACATTAATTTGAGTCTCTTTTATTTACGAGGAAATGCAAATTTAAAATGATTACCTTCTCTAATCTCTATATTAATTATTTTGTTTTTGATCTGAGCTAGATCAAGACAATATGGGTTGAATCTCTTCTTTGGTGTTGGACACAAATATGAACCTTCAACCTGTAAGATAGATAAATATCATTTGAGATCCAAGTTTTTAGCTTTACAAAAACTCTTTGATGTTTAAGTTAAAGCCTTACAATAGAAGAACCTTGAGAAATAGAAGTTACCTTGTTCCTAGTTCTAGTGAGAGAATATTTTAGTAAAAAAAAAATGAGAAAATAAAAAATTAACTACCTTACATGGATGCTAACATTTTTTTTTTTTTAATAGTAATTGGCTTTAATAGTTAGATTAAAGTAGATGTCTAGGTGGGAGTATCTTAGGGGACTAAAAGGTGATGCATAAATTTAGATGTCTGTGCTGATGAGATGTGCAACCGCCTCTATGCTAACTCATTATCACTATGTGAAAAAACAAAAACGAGACACTAAAATTAGATATCATATAATATAAGGAATATAAAAATAGAGAAAACTCAAACTTTAACTTTAAAATTATATAAATATGATTTTAAAAAATTTATCAAAATTTCGATAAAATCTTTCTTATAATTAATTATTATTCGCTGTAACAATATCTTTTTTCTTTTTTCTATATTTTTCAATAGTGCAATTAAATTTATATATTTTATTATTAACTTTTGCATAATATGAAAATAATGAATGAATTATGTAGAGCTAATAAATCAAAAGTGAAACTGAAAATAATTGTCTACACATCGATCATGGAATGCCAATATATACTGGATTGAGGAAATTCAAAGTATTATATTACCCATTTCATTCTAATTGAGCTTGCATTTGTCGGAAGGAACACTTCGGATTATCCATTGCCTGGCTATACTCTACTGTGATTGCGAATTATTATTCTTTGAATTGAATATTAAATTATTGACAGAGAAAAAAAAAAAAAAAAAGAGTTGGGCTTTGATTGGAAAAAGTGGATCGATTGATTGGGTTAGTTATCAGGATCAGATGACAAATATTGAAGAAACTGGAGGATAGTTGGGGGCCCACAGAGCCAACTTTAAAGAGACAAGAAGTATTGTGTGTGTGGATATCGAAACTAGATAAATACTAGTATTAATAATCATTTAATCTGCTTTTAATTTTGGCACTATCCATATCATAACTAGAATAAGGAGAGAGAAAAAAAAAACATTTTTTACAATTTAATTTCAAACTCATCTGCAAATAATAGTATTAATACCCGAATTACATTAATCTTTAAATAATACATTTATAAAACCCAGTGGTTGCATTTGCAGAGAACACATAGAAAAAGAAGCAAGTTGCTGTTTTAATACAATTGTCTAGTCTGCAGTGCATATGATCCCTTGGGATAAAAATTAATTATTAACTCTTAATTAAAACCCCAATAATAAAATCCGATCAATAAATAATGAGGTCAAACCGTCCCTGAATCATATGGAGGATCAGTCATTTACTGTATATAGATAAATTCCCACCCCCAAAAAATGTCAGCATAATAATTTTGTTATCCATAGATCCATCAATTTACCTTCCAACTTTCCAAGCAGTATATATTGATTTAAAAAAAAAAAAAATTATTATTTTCCTTCGTAGTTCTATATTACAAAATTATTTATAAATTAGCAATTAATATTAATTAATGAATTAGTTCAGTCTGTTCTTTAGCATGTGAAGTGTAATAAAATAAACTATCTATTGAAAAGAAGAAGAAGAAGACCAACAAGTGTAATAAAATAAAATGATAATAAAAAGAAGTGAGAAATGATGGATGGATACAATGAACAAGACTAGAACCCAAAGAATCGAGAAATATATGAAGGGGGATGTACTGTTACATCAGGCAGGCACATATATTATATAATAAGATACTAATAAACATTGGTTTGGAGGGAAAGCAACCTAGCCAATTAATTATCTAAGATAAATATTCAAGGAAAGGGAAAACTTATGCAATTGCAAATTCGTTTTGTTTGAAGGGGTGAATCATTATCATTATATAATAAAACACACATTTTCCCAAGGCAATATATATATCCAAATTCCAGATTTCATTAAATTTAATGGATAAGAAAAAGGGCCCTGTATTATGTATATGGTTAAAATGCCATATCTTAGCTCTACTACCAGTATTCATTTGTATGGAAAATGCTATAATTCCTTTTAGACGTCATATCATATTATTATATTTATTTAAAATTTAAAAATTAAGGGGAAAAAAAACAATTAAAGAAGTTCACGTGTTTGTGGGCGTGCTCCATGTGCTAAGGTGCAGTCGGCGAACGAGTTTTGAGACGAGAAAAAAATAAAATAAAGGAGTGATGTTCCTCCAGGCCTATCTCACGGATCTTGCCTTTCTCTCTCTCCCCTTGTGTTTTCTTCCTCTTTCGCTTTATATTGTATAATAGTATTATATTATATATACCCTTCCTAATTTCATTTCCTTCCTGTATGAAGCCTGGAGTAGAGAACAGAACATAACGTGCAACAAATTTTTCATTTTTTAGTATTCTCCTTGAGACTTACATTAATTAAGTAGCGGCGACACAGACACAGACACAAGCTGAGGGAGAAATGACTTGTTGGAAAAAAACCATCGCATCCCCTTTCAAGAAAGCTTGCACTTTCTTCAATCAGCAATCCATAGATCATAAGAAATCTCAGCTACCAGGTACCCTATTTCATTGCCCATTTATTACTATTAATTATACCTTTATTAATTAATTAATGTATTGATGATTTGGTTTAGGAAATGAAATTGAAAACCGTGTTATGGATCTACATGGGGAGGTGATGGCATGCGGGTACGAGGATGTTCAAGTCATGTGGTCGATTCTCGACAAGTCAAAGTCCACCAACTGCAACTTAACTACTTCATTATCAAATTAGATTGTATTCATTATAATTAACACACTGTTACATTTGGATCTGCTTTATTATTTTATTTGTAGATATGACAGATCCCCTTTTCCCTCCTAATCGCACCAGGGGTTGGGAGGAATTATCTAATTAGAAGCTTCAACCATTCTGTTTGCTTCTAATTCTTCTCCCCCCTTCCTTTTCAGATACAGGTTGCAATTTTTCGTTGTTGTAATTTAATTTTAGGGAATCCCCGTGATTAATATGAAATCACGGCGAGATTTTTAAGCAAAAGTTATATATATATATTACACATGACACTTTCAATTTTACCTTCGTCTCAATTCAACCGTTTATTAATGGGAAAAAGTGGCCCTTAATTGTCCTATGTATTTTTATTAAGCATTGTGTGACCTCTATTTGTTCTTCGTTATTTTGGTTGAATTATTATATATAAATTTTACTTAAATATCTTGTTATTGGTTAATAATTAGTTGATTGAGAGAGGTTTGAATATATAAAATAAAAAAAAGTGAAATATTATTTAGTTCATAAAATTTATAATTGAGCTTTTATATTTTTAGAAAGTAATTTTTGAATTCCTCATGTTTGATTCTGTTATAATAATTGATCATTTTGTTTTTTTTTTTTTTTTCAGATTTTTTGTTAAATTTTTAAAAAATATAAAAAAATAAATTAAAATAACTTATTATCTCAAAATACTTTCATTTTCAACATTTATTTTTTTTTTCCTTCATTTTCTTTCTACTTTAATTCATTTACTTTCACTTTCTTTCATTTTTTTTTAATTTTCCTTTATAAAATGCTTCCATCTAAATATTTCTTACTTTTTCTTTGTCCAGTTATGATTTTTCTTTTTCTTTTTTCGTAATTAATTAATAAATTGTATAAATTTTAATTTATTGGAATAAATGAAGGAAAATTTGTGTGTGAGTGTTGTGATTGGTGAAATTATATGAGGAATTAATAAATTAATTAATTGTGAAAATTTTGATTTGTTGAAATTAAAAGAAAAAAAATTTATGTGTGAATATTATGATTGGTGAAATTGTGTGAAGAATGAAAAATTTGATAATGATGAAAGACGAAGAAAATTTGAGGTAAAAATGAAAGATATTTTTATTTTTTCACGATATTTAATGGTCAAAATGGACGGAATGACCAATTACTCTAACGGAATCAAACATAAAGAACCTAAGAATTATTTTTTAAAAATATAAGGATCAAATTGTTAATGGAAATATGAAAACTCTCCAAAATTTGACGATAAGCAGGGTATGAATGAAAATATTAGCAAATGATGAGGTTTGCTAATAAGCAGGGCACTTGTATCACATGTACACAACAAAAACTGAATTGGCAGCCGATCGAACAACAGGCTCTGTGTCTGGGTCCTTTGGCATGACGACTAGCATCATAGGACCGAATGAGACTAATTTCTTGGCGGAGACTGCTAATTAAGCTGTTAATCATTTGACATAGACCTAATAAGCTAGGCTGGATTGAGAATATAAGAAACCCCTAGAACGATAATCAAGTTTCTTCTTATATTTTCTTTGCCACGTTTTTAATAGATTGACAAAAACTAAGAGGGGTGAAAAGAACTATGCCAATGAAGTCTAAGCAACCACAAGGAGACGACTCGAACAAATCCCTCCAGAAAATTGTCAATTAGACCCTAAAAGACTCTTTACAGCGGCTTCTTCAAAGCTTCAATTCAGCATTTTGCTATTAGTTTTTTTTTTTTTTTTTTTTTGAGCTAGGCATTTTGCTATTAGTTACCACTGCTAAACATTCCAGGAAATATTCAATCACTGCATTATCTTAACTTATACAAGAGGCTGACTCTAAATAGGGTAGCCACATCCTTTGAGTTTATCCAGCTTAAGTTCAAATAAAACACAACACAGAGGGGCCACAATCACCTATGACCTATGTAGCTCTAGGATTTAGCAGCTTGAATAGTTCACTTGTATCACATAAAGAAAGAAATGGTCAAGGCACAAACACCTATGACCTATGTAGCTCTAGGATTTAGCAGCTTGAATAGTACTTGTATCACATAAAGAAAGAAATGGTTAAGATATCCCATAGCCCAGAAGCTCAGGGCAGTTAATGCAAACAAGGAAAATGGAACAGCATAAGTTATCCTATATATCCATTCAGCTCGGAATTTTGCTCTTGCTCTAAAAATCAAATCCAAATTTCTCTTAACAATCCATATACATGCTCCACTTATGTGTAAAATTCACCGTGCATTCCGTTCCTCCCTTGCTTCAAGAGCATCCACTTCTTCATTTGATAGGAGATCAACAATAGGCTCATACACATCCCATTCCTTTCTTTTCCTAATATATGAGAAAACAAACACATCATTTATAAATATTCTGTTCAGAAAATTTCATGAACATGTGATGTTCAAAGTACAATTATTGAAAGCGAAATGCAATGGAATCAAATCATAACATCTCAGCAAATTGTTATTAAATCGTTTAGTGTTGAATGACCAAGAAAGGTGGGGTAACCATTTGAGAAGTGCTGCATCAACAAGAAATAGACTACACTACTAAGCTACAAAAAAGAGAAACTACCCACAGCATCATGAGCGCCGAAGTCAGTTTTGCCTATCTGAGGACATTAATTTTCTTTACTTTATGGGATGATTAATGGAAACTGGAAAGAGAAAAAACAGAAAAAATCACAAACTGTATACTATATAGGTGTTGATTGATGGTAGAGCCGAGTCCTAGTGTTTCTATAACAGCTTTGGAGGGTTTAGGCATGATGAACTTTTCTACTTTTATCCTCTTTATCATTCCTAAGGGTAATATAAGCAAGTTACAGTCAATCCCAAGATAGTGTTATGAGGAAGTCCAGTTCCATAACAAAGAAATAGAGTAGTAACAAAGCAGCAGCCAAGAGGAAACAGACTTATTCTAAATTTCTGTAATCTAAACTATACAATGATTCCTTCCTCGTTCAGCATGGGAAAAGCTTTACTTATTAAAACTTCCTTCTCTTGCTTAAGAGAGAGAATAAATTAGCATGCAGTTAAAAAAAAAGTAGAATTTTCCAGGTCTCAGTAAACTTATAATTACTGTAACTTCAAAGAAAATCAGAAGATACCGAATCACACTGTATTTATTGCTGAATAACTTCATCAAATCCAATGAAGTACCCCCTGCTTTACTGAGAGAGAGAGAGAGAGAGAGGTGATTCAATTCATCTCATCATTTCATCAAACATCTAGCTGCTTAATGTTGAAGGAAAATCTTAAGCAACAATAAGAAAAGAGGCCATAAAAACGCACCTGGCAGTGATATATTCAGCACCCCGGCGACCCTTTTTGCTTAATCTGCTTTCTCTTGCCGTAGCTACACTTTGAATTGCTATCTAAAAAAAAAAAAGTTAAGGATACAATGAACAGACTGCAGGCTATCGCCAACAACACAGATAAGGTGGAGTGAAACAAAGTTCTGCATATCTCTTAAGTTCACAAATGAAGCTTAACCTCATAAAGTTGCTCCCTAATTGCAAAGGCGACTGCAGGCTGCAAAGAATACAGCAAAGTTGAGCTTAAGAAACAGCAGGATCAGTAACAGAAAAAGAGGGTGAGGAGTTGTAGAGGGATAATGAATGACGATTAGTTTTGCTTACTCCAACTTCAGGGTCTTCAATCCCCAAATCTTGACAAAAGGTTCTAGCGAAGTCTTCAGGATCACTGTCAAAGTTGTTGAGGTCCTGAAGTTCATTATGAGTAGATGCATTCAAGACAAGAAAAATTACAGCATGAATATTTATAAGAGATGATATTTAAATAACTGCTCGTGACTTTACCCACAAAAATTGATCCTTGATAAGAGTGTGATTCACCCGAAGATCAAGCTGAGAATAAGCAAGGACCATCATAATATGTTTGAGTAACCAAACTTTCGAATTAGGTAAAAAGATATTTAAAAATAAGATACAAAATGTTAGTGCTTCAGAATCATGAAAGGGAAGAACCTTGATTGGAACAATTTTCTCGCCAGGATACATGTCTTGGCCTTCGTAGGATCGAAACTCAGTTAACTGTGTCTTAAGGACATTGATGTCACAAAAATAAATAAACATATAAATAGCGTTAAAGAGTTTCACAAGAGGCTTTGTTGAGTTGTAATCGACTTTTATCCATCAGACATGAATGAAAGGGGATGACACCACTCTAATGATTAGAAAAATCTAATGGAGAAAAATTGGGAGAAGACTAGAAGAAAAACCTGAATGGACTGAGCGATTTGCATAACGAAAGCAGGAGCCAGCTTCAAGTCTTTGGCAGTCCTTTTAGCGAACACCACCACCTCAGAGTCTGGATCTACTTCAATATTTATTATTATTATTTTTTACATCGATTAATAATTCTCGATATATATATATATATAGTAGAGGGAATTAGGAATACCAGAAGGATTCCAAGTGAAAGCATCCTTGAAACGGTGGCCGTCAATTTCTATGTCCAGGCGAATTGGTACTAAATTCTGCGCCGTTGGCCTTGTGTTTTAAGTTTTAAAGAGGTACGAATTAGTTAGAAATCACAAGTAGAGAGCATAGAAACAGAAAAATTAAACTAAACAAACTTACATCCTGAATTTCACGGTTGTTTTTGAAGACGCAGACGACGGCAGGACTTTCATTTTAGTTTGCGCTTGTCTCTGCAAACTGCAAACAAAAAATTTTGGACTCAATCTTCCCTTTATCAGCCAATTCACACCGGAACCTCAGATTAATCTTCTTCTTCTCCCTGTTGCACTTAACTGGATTAGTGGATTCGGCTATCCGCTTCTTTCATCGAAGGCCAAGTTTGGGCTGATTAGGCTTGGCCTTTCCTTGTTCCGTTTGAAGGGCCCACTGGCTTCATCACGTAATAATTAATATTGAAGCTGGGGTGACAAAAGGGTCCGATATGGAGCAAGTTTTGAAAATTTTAAAAACCGATCCATTTAAAATAAAAATATCTAACTCGCCTTGGAACAGGCCGGATAATGATCGATAATATTCATTTATAATTTTTTAGATTAATTATTATTTTTTTTATAAAATAATTTAATATATTAAATTATTTTAATTTTTTAAAAATATACTATATAAATATTTCGTTATATTAATATCTTTTTAATTTAATTTTTTAGTTAACTCTAAAATAATTAATAAGGATAGTAAAAAAAAAATTCTTATCTTTTATTTTTAATTAATTATATTTTATTTTTTTTGTATTAAAAAATATTTTTTAGGATTAAAAAATTTATTTTTATATTTTTTGATAAATTTAAAAATAAAAAATAAAAAAAAAATATTTTTTATTTTTCATTTTATTTTAAAAAAATCATTTAAGAAGAAATTAAATTATTTCTTCTTAAATTTTTTAATACAAATAAAAAATTTATTTTCATATTTTTGACAAATATGAAAATAAAAATAAATAAAATTATTTTTATTTTATTTTTTAAAAAATAAAAAAATTGAAAATAAAAACCGATTTTCGATTTTTCTAGTTGAATTAGCTTATTCAATCAAGTTTAATTACGAAATAAAAATTAAATAAATTCAAAAAATGTAATATAAATATATTAAATATTAATCTTTAAAACTTAACAGTTTAAATTTAACATATTTTTAATATATATTTTTAGATCTATTTGATTTTTGTTTCATATAAAAAAATATATTATTGGATTCGTTACAACAAATACTACCATATTATGATTTTTAATTTTTTTTTAACTCTAAAAAATTAACACAATAAAAACTACTGTATTTTTTATACAACAGCCCCTCAAGAGTCAAGACTCTATTTAACAACCTCAAATCTACTTGATCTAGCCTCATAAGGTATATTGGATATTAATGTTTTCATAACCGGACCAATTAAAAAATTGATGAATGTAGAGGGTCAAAAAGTTAAATATTTAACTAGGATCAAACTGGTTAAATAAAAAAAGAACTGATATACATATATATGTATATATAATTTGATATTTATTATATATATATGATGAAAATAAATATAATATAATTATAGCTAAATTAATAATTTATATAAAATTATATTTTTTATAGTATCAATTCAATCACATTAACTTAAAAGTTATATATATAGTAAGCTTTCGACATTTACTTGCTCAGATATCTACTCATATAATAGGATAACATGCAATATGGTCAAAACTTTAGCGTCAGGTAAAATTGAAATGAAGTTATTGAAGTTTTCTTAATTTTTTTTTTATCTCAAAACGATGTCATTTTTACTTGATAAAAAAGACGTTATTTTAATCAAAAATAAAAAGGAAGTAAAAAAAATTGACCTATCCAAACTGAAAAAATCAATTTAGTTTAACCGATTCATCTGTTAATTAATCAATTCATCGATTTTTTATCCGCTTTTTAAGGACAAGTAAAAAGAGATTTATCGGACTGATTTTTTATTATTTAATTTTAATAATAATGCTGGATATTTATAAACTTCTCACATTTAGGTTTCTGACATTAACATTAATTAATTAAATTTCTTCTTCCATACCTAATGCTTGCTAAAGGGAATTTCATATATCTCCACAAATTTTGTTTCTTGAAAAAGCCAATAAACCAACTACTCTCAACAAAAGCTTATTTGCTAGAACCACTCTTCTTTTTTTCCTATACTCATTCCATTCATGCATTTCTTTTGGATATTCTTTTGGATAATGATAAATTTGGCTTATGTACTTTTTAAATTTTTTTATTTTGGTGTTTGAATAATTAATTTTTTAATAAAATGTTTGAACGGAGCAAAAGTATATAATATAGTGTTTTGCTTTATTTTCAGCTCACTCTGCACCATTTTTAGCTCGCTTGAGTGTAGATGTGAGACATATTTTCTCATAAAAACAACTTTGTAAGTCAGATTTGCATAAATAAAATATGAAAAAAGATCAAAATGCCTTGTCATAAAATCTAAGGGCCCATATCATAAAATTTAGAAACAAAATCAAAGAAAATACCCATAATCAAAGGCAGCCCCAAAAATTTAGATCATAAAATCTACAATCAAACAAAGAAAATACCCAAAAATGAAAAGAAATAGATATTGATCAATAAAATGCACAATCAATCCCATTTCTTCCTCCTTAATGCATCAACTAACAAAAATCGCTTAAAGACCCAACTTCCCAATCCAATGCTATCATTAAAGTGTCAACAGCTCCATGGATGAAGGTTCCTCTCCTTCTCCAAGCCCATGAACTCCTTAATCTCTCAAAACCAAGAAATAAGAACCCCTAAAAAAATGCCAACATTGAAAATATAACAAGGCATTGAATGCTAAAGAAAGTGGAGTAAGAGGTAAAACAACAATGGCAAAAAGAGCATTGGTGAACTGCATCAGAATAAAGAATCAGTGAATACCCAGGTGAATTTTGAGGGTTTTGAGATAGGTGAAAATTTAGCTCAACTTGAAGGAGATGAGAATTTGAGTGTTGATAAAAAGTTATTGCCTTGGATCCAGGAAGAGAGAGTTATTGTCGAAATCGCGATGGACGAAATTGGCTGGCTTTAGGATGCGAACGTCGATTGGCGGTACGGGACTAAGATTAGTCAAACATCGATCACCGCCGTAAAGAGCACTATGTTCTAGTTGGTCGAACGCTGATAAGCCTGGGTTTGTGGATGGACGAAGATTTCAGTGCTTGCAAGATCTTGATCGGCGTTGGCCAAGGAATTTCTGGATGAAGAATAACAGCTAGAGAGCCAAATATGGGTTTTACATGGAGAAAGGTTAGTTTGGCCTTTTCTCATAATCTATTATGCAAATTTGACGTGGCAAGTTATTTTTGCTGATAAATTGGACCCACAGTGCTTGATCAACACTTAGACGAACAAAATACGGAGCAAAACACCATGTTAATATATTTTGTTTGGTTTAAACTATATTTTGTTTCCTTTAAACACTTAATTGAAAAAGAAAACCTTTATCCATACATTAAAATAGAAAATATTTTTTTTTATCCATACATCAAAATAATTTTTTTTAAAAATAGATACACAAAATTTATAATTATCCCTTTTTCAAAATTCCACCACAGCCTCACAGCTTTTAATATATGATCTCGTTGCCATCACTCTCTTTTTGCATTTTCAATGCCTTCTTTCAAGCAAAGCACTTCGTGTACAAGTTAAGCACCTCTGTGTGTCTGGCTTCCAATTAATAAATCTATTTGGAAACTAATTGCCTACTCCAAGTGTATCATCCCATACGTACACTATTATAATGCAGCATAGGCTGTGGGGTCTACTCCAAGAAGCCTTTTGGAAGGTCGAAATGACAGACGCTGTTCATATATATCATAAAGCATGGAGATTGCTGGTTTCTTTAGAAATAACGCTACATCACAACTAGATGATTAAAAAAAATAAATAAATAAGGCAGTAATGCCGAAACCAAATTTGTTATATTACCATTCTCATAACAAAATCAGAATTGTTCAAGGCAGTGCTGACTTCCAGCAACAAGTCCCATGTATAGACTTGGATAATTGGTTATGCTGTGTTGTTTCCCCAGGTATTAAGCTTGTACAACCCAGTTCTCTCGGCCAACATGCATGTGAGCTATCAAGAATATTCAAAAGCAGGCACAAGAGAAGAAAATATGAAAAAAAAAAAATAGCTATGATCCAACAGCTTAGCCAGCAGGTACGCCAATTATTAGCATCTTTGTACAAAAATGCAACATCTAACTCATAAGCTCATATGCAGACGGTACATCATGCAATGGGTGACCTTTTTGGTTTCTCTCAATTATCTTTTGTGCAAGAGAAACTTGCTTTCCGACCACAAAGATAAACGCCTTGCCCTTTCCTGCAGCACCTCTAGCTGTTCTTCCAACACGACGCACATATTCACTTGGATCACGTGGAAAGTCGAAGAGTATAACATGATCAACACCAGTGAAATCAATTCCACGTGATGCTCTGCCATGAATTTAAGAAAGGAAACATTACTACCTTATGTTATATTTTGGCTTTCCAGGTGGGGGGGCATGGTTGCTGATAACCAGTCAGCAAAGTTGGGGAGGAAGAAAATAACTGCAAAGTAATGACAATACCTATCTGTGCAAACCAAAAATAACGAGTGTTCTCCAGAACTAGAATTCATGAATTCCTTCATGTTAGCAAGCCTTGATTGTTGTGCTAGAGCAGAATGAAATGGTAGAACTCGAACACAATTTTCCTTTCTATCAAAACGTTTTAATACATTCTCTACTTTTCTACATGTCTCGATCTGCAAGTTTCAAATGCAAAACACGTCTAGAATCAATAAATGATATAAGAAAATTGAGTTTCACATGGTCTAGTAGAAAATTGAGTTTCACATGATACAATAAAATTTGCAGTTTCACATGGAGCTCAACCTACCTTATTACAGAAAACAATTGTTTTTGATACAGGACTTTGTTCCAGGAGCTGCAGAAGAGCATATTTCTTATTAAGAAATGCTGTATCTGGAGTCCTGTCCGTCCCAATTTCTCCACTGCAATCAACAAGGAACTGCACGTGCAAAATGGTAGGTTATTTTTCTTTCTTCTTATTGGGATGGGGGAAGGGGGAGGGTTGGGTGGTAAACATAAAAATAACAATTGAAAATTACCTCTTCAAGCCTGGCACTTGTGCGATGCATACCTGGTCCCATGATCACTTCACAATCAGGAAAGTTTTCAATAAGCTTGTTATACACATCTACTGGTAAAGTTGCAGTCGCAAATAGATATTGTGTGGCAACAGGAGAAGAATTCATCAAGCTTTCTAGTGCAAACCCAAAGTCCTCATCATTAAACAGTATATCTACCTCATCCAAGACAACACTGCAATATGAGATTTATGTCAAAAGTTTAGGATTGGTAGAATACATATAAAAAAAAAAAAAAACTGATGTGACATGCAAACACAAATCTATGGTGATCTGACCTAGGTTTAGTAGGACCATAAATCAAAAGATTTAAGTATGACTATTAGCTTAAAGTTTTTAGGGAATGCATTTTTTAGGTGATTGGATTATATGAATGAAATGTTAAGCAATTTAAATCATATGCAAATATTTGAGTTTATAAGACGTACATATTGCCAACTATTCTGTCCAATTAAGCCAGTTGAAGATGCATATAAACGTTTTTGGGTGAATGGGCAGAATGCCCAATTCTCTGTTCTTTTCCCTTGTCTTTCCTATATAACTACTAATCAAAATGAACCATTTTGGCTAAAAATATCTGGAAAGCTAAGGTCACATCTAAAGTTATGGCATTTGTTACATCAGTCATTGAGATAAATAGTAATCATTACTGTCTCAAAATGTTTTCTGGTTTCAAAATCAGCAATCTCACTTTCAGCTCTCTTAAAATGCCCTGTTTCCTAGTCAATTTAGAACTAAAAGGGGGCTATATGAAGACATAGGATATCCCGAACAAGCGTAAAAGATTTATTTGCATTACGTATGGAACATATGAATATGAAATTCATTTCATAAGAGGAATTTTAATAGGGATCATTTTGACAAATAGTAATTAGAAATGCTTGAGCATTTGGATTTGACATATTGAGAACACAAATCAAAATATTGAATCATTCCCAAATCCAAATGCTCACCTATCCAAATGAATCCAAATAGAATTCATTTGTAAATGAATCTCATAATTGATATCTCATGTATTCAGTATAGGATCTACAAATCAAATTAATTTGCAAAAATCTATCAATTTTAGTAAGCTTTCATTCAAGCATAATGAATTCTATAGAATTAATGATATATAAGTTCAACTGAAATTTTGAACATATCTAACAAGTCAAATATGGATTGCAAATGAATTCATGCTCTTAGATTGAAATTTTTGGGGTTTGGAATCTCTGGTTGACATATACCTAGTTATCCAACTTTTCTATGTCAATCTTTTATATTATTTTTTTTTTTTTTTATCTTTAATATAAGCATATCTATGTTTATTTCTATCAATAATACTTCTACTATCAATAGACACACACAATTCATCACGATAAATGTATTATATTTAGGCACCCTCACTCTCCCTGCTCTGCTGCTTTCATGGAAACCTTTAATGCATATAAGAATGCAAAAAAAAAAAAAAAAAAATGCAATGCCCTAAACCCCATTCTTATTAAGTATTTGATGAAGAAGCAATTTGACATCACTGGCTGCAAAATAATTAAAAACTGAAAATTATACTAGAATATATATATTACCTATTGGGTTCATTTATGTGGAATCTCATGTTTTTCTTTAGCTACAGATTTCTAGTACCTCGGAATGAACATATTCAAAAATAATGTCAACCACTTGTTCAATTAGCGAGTCATATTATGACGCCATTGAAAGTGATTAAAATTGTTATGATGATTGCTACTTACTACTTGCAATGCATTTACGGAAGAAGAAAAGGAGGAAAAACACTGGGAGAATTAGGGACGAATTCACTTTTATAGGCAACTACACCAAGTCACCAACCTTAAACCCTCATTTAACTTAACTATATGAAAAAGATGCAATACTCAGATGTGGTTACCATTTTAGATTTGTCAACTTCAAAAATCCTTCTTTAACTAGGAACATAAAACGACCAGGTGTTACTATTAGAATGTCAACACCTTGTTCTAAATTTTCCAATTGAGTTCTCTGAGTAAATCCCCCTGTTGCAGCCATAGACCGAAATGGAACCCCAAATTTTGACATTGATCGGCAATTATTTAAAACCTGCAAGAATTGCACCTACTTTAAGCATTAGATAAACTGCCAAATGCAAAAAAAAAAAAAAAAGGGGTGGGGGTGGGGGGGATGTAAATGGCAAAAATATATAAATTCTTGTGCAATACATAACCACATGCTTGTACACAGACAAAAAAAGTATTTGTGGATGGTATATTCATGTTTCTGAATCTGAATTTTCACTATTATTAGCAACTCTATGCAGGATAACGATTTTATGTTGTCCAACAAGCACATGGACTGTTATAGAAGATAGCCCAGCACTTCAAGATTATGGTCTGTACTTTGGACTATTCACATTTAATTTTCCAATATAATAGCCATCTTCTCCCTGCCGTTGAGATTCCCATAACAATAACTCGGGTTCTCCATCTTCTCACAATTTCTTCACCTAATAAATCATCTAAATTTAACTTTCTTTCATTTTGCTATTTATCACTGCTTTTTATTTTTTGGGAACTTTGGCACAGGGGTTGGGGTTTATAACTTTGTATTCTCTTGGATGCCAATATTACTCTATTTTAATTAGTTTCAATACAGATACCATTACTAAGTTAGAGCCATGCACTCCCCCCTTTAGCATTCTCGCATAAAGTGACAGCTCTTAAGACTTGAGCAGTTGAGCCTATACCCTCATGGTTGCAGCCTTGCAGGCCATAAGCTTTTACTACTGCACCAAGCAATTGGCTCTAATATACATTGGCTATCAAAAACAAAACATACTTATGTATCCTCTCAATAATGAATAGAATCCACCATCTTCAGAAACAGCAACAGGACAGAGCTGATGCTGGGGGACTGCTTCATGATGTATAGTAAGCAGCTCAACTATATTTGATTCTATTGCCATCCGTTACTCATTTTGTCTAACCACTATAGAAATTCAAGCCATTTTGTGTAGTCCCACTTAGCAGCTTTCTGAATCTTGATTATGTTAGTTCATTCACTAAATTTATTGGATAAATTTGCCAGTTTAACAGGAGACACAGGAGGATACTAATGTTTAAAACTCGAAATGTAATAGATTTAGGTCATGTATATTAATTCATAATTTAGAATTTTGTCAAATTCGTGCAACTCATAGATCAGAAAAAATGAAAGGATAATCAAGGAGAATTTGTTAACTCACATCTAAATCAGAGAAATAGCAGAAAACACAACATACTTCAACAAAATACAAAATAAAGGGATGGCTTATGAGAAAGAAACAGAAAAAGATTAGATCAATTTGAGTTGGCTTAAACAGAAAAGCACCTACCTGAGAAGCCAGCTCAGCAGTTGGCACCATTATAAGTACTTGAGGATTCTGTGATAAGGATTCACCAAGTCCTTGGAGTTCTTCTAGCCGGAGACGCTGAATTACAGGTATGAGATATGCCAATGTCTTTCCTGATCCACTTTGATCTGCTATCACACAGCTCTTCCCTCCAGTTACAGGCGTAAATGCCATGGCCTGCAGTTACCCAGATGCATAAAACAGATATAAGCTGCATGGCATAAGATGACAACTTTATCCAAGGTTTGATGCAAGATGTGTTCATGAATGAATTCATTTGAAAGAAAAAAAAAATTAAAGCTTTAGTTTGAGGTCAACCTTACTAGCAATGACTTGGCATAAACTACTATCTAGATTCTAGAAAGTATTATTCAAAAGAGCATATATGTTTAACCCAAACCATAAGTTCACAACAAACAAGCTAAACATTAGATAAAAATAATCAAACGAGGAACAAAAAAGATGTTCCTTTGCAAAAGGCTAATAAAGTGTATTTCTATCAAATGAGTATAGCAGCTGGAGGTTTGATCAGGTCTCATACTAGAGAATGGATGGGAGGTTTTGCTACTAACTTGGAGCATGCTCTATTGCTATGGCAGACTTTGGGTGGTGTTCATTGGGTTGACGTTAGCCTGGAGCAAGGGGTTTAGAGATATTTTTCTAGTGTGTGATAATGCAGCTGTGGTGGATATGATAACCAACAAAGATGTAGGAGTGAACAGTTTGAGTACTTTGGTCCAAAACATTAGAAAGTTGTTGAGAAATAAATGGAGAGTGAAGATGAGACACACTTATAGGGAGGCCAATAGTGTGAATTGGTTAGCACACCTTGGATCTAGACTACTCATAGGAACACACTATTTTGATGATCCTCCTTAGGGTATCTCGAGTCTTCTAATTCATGACATTTGTGAAGTTTCCTATCCTAAAACTATGCTAAATGCGTTTGATAGAATTTTGCTGTTTCATTTCCCTCTATTATCATATATATATATATATATATATATATATATATATATATATATATATATATATAAGGCAGCATATGCTTTAACTGAAACCAGGGGTTCGCAACATTAAAGCAAGACAAGTGGAGGGAAAACAGCAGCATGCTTTTCAACACAGATGGAGATGAACATATTCAAGCAACAAACTGCAAAAAATAAAATAAAATAAAAGCTTCCCTATCATGCTCATTTCCATTTTTTTTGTTCATTTTTAAAATTTTATTTTTATAAAATTTTATATTTTGAGTTAGGGAAATGGGGTTGCTTCTATGGTGACAAAACCAAGTCCAAAGGCTACATAACTTTCAATAGTCATCAATTGAATTGAACTAGTTTGGAACTAGAGGTAGACTTTGCAGATGGAACATCTATTTGAAATGGACTAAACAAATAATGTTTCATGGACACAATGCACTTTGATTATTAGTAAACAAGGCATATTATTGATGCACCTGGATATGTGAAGGGCGCAGGAAAAACTGCCGCTTTAAAGATTCAATCATAAATTGACTGCATCCTAAATCTCCAAAAGATTTTCTACTGAAGAAGTCATTCTCCGCAATAAATTTTTGATGTCTTTGTAGAGGACTTGCTGATTGGGATTTGAGGCTTTGGACGAGACCAACATTACCCCATCCTCTTAAGTAAGAAGAAGAACCACCATGAGCTGGTCCAGCTCTTTTGGGAACAGAGCTTACGGACTTTTCTGGTATAATTTCATAATCCGACATCTGATATTCACCATGTTTCACATTGGAATTCGAATTCTTCATGTTCTTCTTCTGCGGAGAATGTGATTTAGCATCTGAACAGACAAATCTGTCAAAATCTGCATCTGCTGTTGAGGGCACATCTGCACGTTTCCTTACTTTTTGCTTCATCAGTGAAGCCCTTCTCATCACGAGAACTTCCAATTTTTGTGCTTTCAGTTTCCTGAAACTTCGGGCTAATCCCCTCCTACATGGTGTTGGAGAAGTGGTGTTTGGGATAGCGGCTGTATTTGTAATACCTGTTTGCCCACAAAATAAATAAAATTAAATCCTGTAAATGGGAAAAGATGAGTGAAAAATGAAATCACTAGTTTAAAACTAAATTTCAAACTAAAAAAAATATTGGACTAATGAGAACTAAGAAGCTATTGATAAGAAAAAGCTTATGGATTTTAAAGGAATAATGCTTGGAGATTCTTAAATTTATATTAAGCAAAATAGATGTGAAAGGAATTGAAAACTGAGTAATCAGTAAAGTGTGAGAAAATTGAACAGTGAAAAAAAGAAAAAGAGCACCTGAAGTAGAAGTAGCATCTTCATTTTCCATGTTCGAAGAATGGGAGCACCTGTCATCATCATCATCATCATCATCATCAGTAAGCCCGGGCAGAGCTTGAAAGGAAGTGCCCGTGTGGGTCGAACTACGGGCAGCTGAAGTTAGAGCCAATAATCTTCTAGTACCACTTTTCTGATAAAAATCAAAGAGAACGCATCTATTGCTTTGGCCTTGTATTTGGCTTGGGGAACCGATGATTTGAGGCCTCCAGCTTACAGGAGGACGAGGAGGAGCACCTATTGCCAGCATCTTTTTCTTTCACTTCTTTTCTTCCAATCTGCAGTTTCTAATGGATCTCTCTCCTCCGCTCAAGCGCTCACGGCTTGGTTCTTTTTAGATATTTTAATAAAACGTTTATTTATTAAAAGTTATTAAAAATAAAGAATTTGATACAATTTTAACTTTTAAATTTATTTATAAAATTAATATATAAAAATAAAAAAATTAAATAATTAAAAGAAAAAATAATTTTAATTTTAGAAAATTTATTTACTTTAATTTTAAAAAATAAATAATTAAATAAAAATTAATTATTTTAATTAAATAAAAAGTAATATTCATTAAATAAAATAATTAATTATTTTATTTTATTTTTTATATTTAATTTAATTTTTTTTAATTAATTAAAATTTAAGAAATTAAATTATAATTTATCAATTATTTTTTAATTGATATAAACCTTGAGGAGACTGTTATGTATTTTTATATAATAACTTCTCATGTATCATATTTTAGGTATTTAAAAAAATTTTATAAAAATTTTTAAAAATTATAATTTGATAGTATTTGATATAATGAATTTATTAATGTATTTTTTATACTAAATAAAAATCAAATTGACAGTTAAAATGTATTATAAATTTTATGTATTATATTTAACGGTTTAAATTTAATACATTTATAATATATTTTTTTATCAATTTATTTTTTTTAGCATAAAAAATATATCAATAGATTCATTACTATCAAATTATAATTTTTAAAATTTTTTATAAAAATTTTTAAGTATTTAAAATCTGGCACATGAGAAGCAACTGTATAAAATATATAAAAACTCTCCTCAATCCCTTTTATTAATGTTAGAATTTAAATTATATCTTACAAAATAAATATCGATTTGCTCTTATATGTGAATATCAACGTTAAAATTATATCTTATTTTTAAAAATAAATATAAATTCATAAAAAAAACTTTTTTTTTTATAGATAATAATATATTTCATCCGAATTAAAATAAATATCCTATTTATAAAATAAATAAATATTAAATACAACAATTTTTTTATTTTTTAAATGATAATAAATATTTTTATTTTTTCAAGTTTATATTAATAATATAATACTAAATATATAAGGATATTATTGAATGTTAAATTAAAATATAATTTTAAATTAAAAAATAGATAATTAAATTAAAATATACTAAAAATAAATTAAAATATTTATTTTAGAATAAAGAAATTTAAAAAAAATAAAGAAAATAAAATAAAATAATTTTTTCACAGAAATATTATATTATAATTGTTTTTTTTTTTCCTAGTTGGACCTCCGGGCAGTGCGACTTTTAAATATTTTAAAATTTTCTAAATATTTTTTTAGAGTGAATAAAAAATATGTTTAGCTGTATATAAATTGATATTTAATCAATAATTTTTTTTCTCCTAATCATAAAAAAAAAATTAAAATACAAACTATATTTTAATGAAATAAAACCTACTACAATTTTATAGATTTTATTTAAATTTCTTTTTTCTTACTCTTTTATTTAGCATATAAAAATGTTTAGTAGATAATAGATTAAAATGCTATCAAAATCTTTTGGTGAAATTTATGGAGAGAAAATTTTATATCTTAGAGAAAAATATGATAATTATCGTTTTCAAATTCAATAGATGTATAAAGTTCAAAGTTCATAAGTTAAACAGGTAAAATTGAAGAGTGAAAATTATGTTTTTTTTTTTTTCTCTTTTATCAATCATAAATAAAAATTCATGGGAAATTAATAAATTTTACAAAATTTTTATGAAATTTATTTAAAATCTCAAAATTTTAAAAATTTTATATCTAAAATATTAAGAAGATATTCAATATAAATTTAAGTATTTAATTTTATCAAATTAAATGGGGTGTTTAGATATTATTATATAATTAAAATTTAAATTGTATAATGAAATTTAAAAGAAAATAATGATTATGAAATTAAAATTTAATCACAAAATATTTTAATATCATTATATTATTTTTTAATTTTATGAAGGATAAAAAATATATTAAAAAATTAAAAAACTTTTAAAAATCTCTAAGAAAATAAGTTACATTTTCAAGATTATTGTCTTCATTTAAAATATTTTTTCAATTCTATTTTAATAATTTAATTTTTATTTAAAAATTAAAATTTCTTTAAAATAGCACTTTTAAGTTATTATTTCCCCTTTTCAAGAGAATTCAAATACCCTTAAATATAATTATATTTAATTCAATTAAAACCGTTGAAATTTACATAACAAATAGCACAAAACTAGTAAAACCAAACATTATGAACAAAAATCTCTTTTTCCCCGTCTCTTCCTCATGCTCTATCACACGTCTTGCTCTCACCAGACAATAATATCAAATCACTCTCACCTTTTATTAAAGCTGACAATAATATCACAAGTATGACATATGAAAATAATTATTTCATATTTTTGTTGATTTATTAATTTGATGATATGATTAATTCTTTAATATTTATATGTAATATTGTATTAATATATTTAATTGAATAAATATATATAAATAATGCTTTTAATTTTTTTATAAATTTATATCTAATTATATTTTATAAAATAATATAAATTAATATAAATTAATTTAATAAATATTAAAATAAAAAATTTAATTTAAAATTTTAAACTTATTATTAGTGTTATATATATTACCTATTAATTAAGTAGATTATATTCATATTTAAATATTTAACATGATAATGAATAAACTAAAATTTTTTCGTTTGTATGGAATGTGAATGAAAAATTATATGCTCTGTCTTATAATCCGTTTCGTCATATATATATATATAGTAAGTAATTATATTTTCATAGTATGATTAAATTTTTAAAAATATAGTTATTAATTATTGATTATTAATTTTAAAAAATATAGTTATTAAATATTTTGTTAAGTAATTAAGTTATTAAAAAATTATTTATAAAATAAATTTAATAATACTTATAATAATAACATTGTTTTTAAATAATTTTAGCAAAATTTATTACAATTTATATATTACGATTAATGTTTATTTTTTATTTAAATTTTAATATATTGATCAATCAACATTAATTTATATAATATAATTTTATAATAAAATATTTTAATAAATTTATATGAAAATCAAATTTTATAGTCAAAAATTATAATAAATTTATTAAAAAAATATATTTTATTTAATTGAATATTTATTTTATCTTAAAGAATTTTTTAATTTATTTATTTTTATATTAAATACAACTCAAATAAAAAATAAAAAAATATTATATATAAAATATAATATTAATTTTTAATCAAAATATCAAACTTCATAGGATCCATGGAGACCTTAATACTAATAAAGATGAAGTACTAAAATTTTAATTCGTTGAAAAATAAAATAAAAATAAAATAATATTTTAACATATAAAAAAATAATAAAAATAATGAAACATGTTCTATTACCCTTTATATTATATTATACATACATCAACACCATCGGAATATGACCTATTCCCACAAATTGTTAACCCTACATTTTATTACTCTCTTATTTTCTCTCCTCTTCAGTATCTAACTTCATGATTTTTTTTTTTTACTTATTTTTTCTTAATTTTTAATTATATTTATAAATTAATATATTTCCTTTTTAGTTGAAACTAACAATATGACCTGCCATATGTTGCGGGATTAATATCAATGCATAAATTTTAAATTAATTTAATTTATAAAGCAAGGGCAATATGATAATATTTATATAAAAATATAATAAAATATACAAATAAGTAAATTAAATTTTAAAGACACAATAAAGCAAAAAGAATGCGGATTTCTAAGCAACAAGAGCAACTTGTTTATCGCAGGCTAATAAACATGTATAAAAAAAATAATTATAAAAATCAAGCAATTGAAATTTGAGAACAAATGTATTCCGAATTTAAAGTTTTAGTTGCTTAAATATTTACTCGCGCAGTACAATAATATACAATAAAATCATAATTTTAACGTCGAATAGATTTTAACGTAGGATAAAATTGAAATAAAATTATTAAAATTTTCTTAATTTCTTTTAATTCAAGACAATGTCGTTTTTATTTGACAAAAATGACGTTTTTGTTAAAATTAAAAAAAATTAAAAAAAAAAAACTGATATGCTCGAATCAGAAAAACTAATCCAGTTTGATTGATTCACTAATTTTTAATATTTTTTAAAAACAAATAAATAAAAATTAATTGAATCAATTCTTAATTCAATTCCCGATTTTTTTTATTCCACCAGCTAATTGAATCTTATTTTAACAATCATGAAACTGATTAAGAGCAAGCAGGATAAATTATCACATGGCTAGTAAGTTGCTACCCTTGAATATGTTTCTTCTTCATTCTATATAAATGATATATATTTCTAAATTTTAAAGTTGGAGTGCTAAAATTTCTTCTTTAAGATAATTAATTTACATCCTTTTTGTACATGTATGTATAGTTATTTTTTTAAAATTATGTTATATTTGTAGTGGTCCATTAATCTTAAATAGTGAGGATGTCTTGCCGCTAATTACATACATTTTGATAAATATATAAATAGGATTAGGGTTAATTATAATTAATTCTTGTTCCCCATAAGCCTAGCAAGAACCGGTACTTATGTGGACTACTGCCAGCACCTTCTAACCCGAATACTAGTAGAGATGGACAGTAAAAGAATTTTATTTGTTATTAAAAGAACAATTTAATTAAACAAAAAAAACCTCTCACGCAAATTCTAAAAAGTAGTTTCTAAGAAAGCGCAGTTTTTGTAATAATAGCTGTCTCCAATTAGAAAGTTTCCAACGGTGTGTCCCATTTTATTAATTTAAAAATTTTTATAAAATTTTTAAAAAATTATATTTTAATAATTTTTTATTTAATAAATCTATTAATATATTTTTTATATTAAACAAAAATTATTTGAATAAAAAAAAATATATTATAAATTTTATATATTATATTTAACGATATAGATTTAACACATTTATAATGCATTTTTTCCTATCCAAATAATTTTTATTTACCATAAAAAATATATCAATAGATTTATTAAATATAAAATTTTCAAAATATAATTTTTTAAAATTTTTAAATAAATAAAATGGAAAAGGGCATCCCATTTCCAACAATCCAAAAGCTTCTCCACTCCAAAATAGAAGAACAGAAAGCAACAAGGGAAAGCAGAAATTCACTGCAAAAGAGCCCTATCAATGCATAAACTGACGCTCTTTCAGATTTCACAACAGTCAACAGTCATACGGTGTCTTCAAGTTCAATCTACAGAACACAATCTGTCGTTTTCAATGCAGATTATGCAGCATTTATCAACTATTTAAATCAAACAATGAAATGCGGCCTGCAGCTTGCCCAGATAAAGCATACTAGAGTTTAAGCAAGCCGTGCCCTTTTTGTGTCGTTAGATACTCGCCACATAGCTATTGACAAAGGATGAGCAGCGTGAAATGGATGTTAACGAGGGATGAAATGCGGGGACAATCAGCCACTACAGATGCAAAATAATTAGGAAAATAGATGTACATGACACAGTTGACACTATCATCTGCAAATTTCAACCAAATCTTTCAATCCTTCGACGGCGTATTTGGTCCATTGTGAGATTGTCAAATTGATGTGAAACTTGATGGGATGACAACCCATTGTCACCTCGACTTGTCCCACACATTTCACACACAGTTAACCAATCAGAATTATCATATGTACATGCTTGACACCTCCATATCCCTGGCACAGTCCTTCCTGCCCAGCTCCTGCCAATAGTTCCCCGACCAGAAATCTGCTGCCGCCTGAAATGAAATAAGCCTCTCACAAACCTTAGAGGCCAGCTGAATATGCTGGCAATTTTTTTTATTACTAAAGTAAATGGGTCTGGACCTGAATATGTTCCCTTGAACTTCAAATAGAGAATTCCAGCAAGTATTCCACCAAGATGACCGAGAAATGAGACTCTGGGAACAAACATTTGGATGAGAATCAATTCAGCCCATGCAGCATAGCGTGCTGGTACCACCAGTCCATGGACATATGTATAGTTTTCAGACTGAGAATTAAGGACAACTTTCAATGCGAAGAGAACGCCAGAAAACCCAACAGCATATTCAGAATAAAATGGTCTATCATAATCAAAGAACAAGAGAAGGGACTTGGCTAGGAGCAGCGTGATACCCTGCGACATAGTAAGCAATGTAGCAACCATAGATGCAAATTCAACACTTCCCATTGATGTTTCCAACTGTATACCCTTCCACAAGAGAGACATCATGTTGTAGACCAGATGAGACTCCCCCAAATGGTAGAATGGTGAGAGGAAAAAGCGCTTCAGGTCCCTATGCTGTCCAATTGAAAGGTAAAAGATGATATTTTTATACTTGAAAAATTCGTTTTCGAAATAGACACAAATGGAACAATAACGATGAGATGAGCTACAAAATCCGATGGTAATAAGATGAAAAGTGAAATGCAAGAAGTGCATACATGCCAATCAAAGCCAAAAGAAAGTGCATAGAAGCTTGCTTTATGACACTAGTGACATTGCGGCAAAATAGGAAATAAACATCCTGTCCTTCATCTAACAATGGTAGACGGGCAATCTTTAGAATGATACAACGAATAAATTTAACTTCCAATATAGAGAAATTTAAATGACAAGGATCAAAGAGGCGTAATGGGATGCTAGATTTTTCTCTGAAATGCCTGATTAATAAAGGGTCTAGGGTTACAGTCTTACAGAACTTGGAAGGGGCTGATGTTAGAAAGGAAAAACAAACGAAAGGAAAAAGCATATTTCACTATTAACAACAAGCGAAAGAAAAATTGAGATAGCAATGATATCAGATCCAGAAGGAATATAAATACAAATTGGCGGAGAAGGATTAGAATTTGAGAATACCTTGAGAATGAGGTAGGGATTGAACCAGACCTCATGGATAGGAGGGAGGATACGATGGAGGAAAGAAGGCCTCAAATAGATGAGAGTGTTGGTGGCAAGGAGCCCCGCAGTGACAGGGGGTTTCCAAGGTAGCCTACAGTACTCACTCACCGCGTGAACTGCCAGCAGCGGCAACATCCCCCTTGATAACCTCCCTCTCCTCTCCATTGCCAACAAATTGCTAAAATTTCTCGATTCTAAAACTAAATTACCGATGAATTATTTGCCCCTCAATATCTGCCACATGAGTTCAATCAAGCGCATCTAATGTAGGTCGGTTACTTGCAGGAGGGAGAAAGTATTCTAGACCGAAGTAGATGCTTCGCTCTCTCGGATGCCGAGCATGGCTTTTCTGCGCTCGTCTTCATTTTATTACCTGTGAGCCCGCTGTTTTTTTATTAAATAAAAAATAATTATAATATTTGTTAGGAATAATTATTCTGATCCTTATAATATATTATATTATATTAAAAAAAATTATTATATTTTAATTCTGTTAAATTATAAAAATTTTTCCTCTATTTTTACTTTCTTTTTCGTTAATTAATAACAAAAAAAAAAATCAAATATTACCTAAAATTTTTTATTTATTATTCAAAATATACATTCCCTTTTATCTTCTATCTCATTCGCTAAAACTCCTTTTCCTTTTTTCTTCTTCTTATCTAACCTATCAAATCCAAAACCCATAAGCTAGTAAGTAATAACAGTCTCTAATGTCATGATAAATAGCAATTTCACTGCCTGTTTATCTGATTACGACTACGCTCAACCAGCGAAATTCGAGGAAATTTCTGATAAAGGGCAGCAGAAAACGCGCCCGCAGCACTATCCGGAAAGTAGTTATAAGAATGACATTTACAATTTTGGGATAATATTATTGGTTATGCTTGGAGGATCCACAGCTTCAGATTTAAGTTTAATTGAACGCATAAAAGAAAGAAAAGAAGAGATTAAAAGAGGTGCGATTGATTTTTTTGAATATTCAGTGAAAGGAAAAGAAAGATATCAAGCTTTGAATTAACATTGGCATTTGCAAATAAGTTGCCTGAGGCTAGACCTACAATAGAACAGATCTTAAAGGATTTTTAGGATGTTTTTGAAGATCTTAAAGGTGGTTTTCAATTAATGTCTATTGCTAATAGCCAAATCTAATTCAACTGTACTTCAATAGTCAATTCCAAGCTCCAATTACAGTTCCTGAAGAAGCAAAAAGAGAAGGAACAGAGTCAAGTAAAATTCCACAAATTTATAGCATCACACGTAATTCAGATAGAGAGGGGGAGAGAGAGAGCTAATAAGAAAACATTGAATGTGCAATTACTGAGTCAAGGACTCAAATTGAACTCAATTAATGGACTAATGTAGCATTCAGATCAAAAAGTATTTTTAATTAAACCCTATTCAATTCAAGTCATGTTGACATAAAACTGAACCCAAAAATTATTTAAATATTTCGCATATCAATTTGAATCAAGATTTACTTTATGATCATATCCATATTAATTAAAATTCATGTGATTATCACTCATAAATACACTTGTTCCCATTCTTTTTTTTCAATACAAAAATTCTCAAATTTGATTCCTCTAATTCAAGCTTTTAAAAAGAAAATTCATATTTAAAGATCTCAGATTAGTTTATTAATGAAAAAGAAAAAAGAAAGAAAAACTGATATATTTTAAATTAGTATTTGTAATAAAATTCACCAAAAATAATAAACAATGAAAAATTGCAAAATAAATCAAAGTTGCAAACAATGATATAATTAGAGCATTTATTAAACTGCTAAATTGAACTCAATTGTTTGAGTTTGATATTAAACCAAAATAACAAAAAAAGAGAAAGAAAAGAAAAAATAATTCACTTGGAAAGTTGGAACCATATTATTAAAAAATACAATAATTAAAGGTTGCAGCTGCTAAAATTCAATACAAATTAATATTTTCATTTATTATATACTTAAAAAGAGCAAGAACAGAAAAAGAAGAGAAAAAACTTTGAATAAGTGAAGTTAATTTAGAGTTTGAAATGAAGCAGAGAAGCATATATATGGCTAAAACTTGAAGGAAGTGGAATGCAATCAGTTCATAACAATTTAATGTGGTTTCAGAGACCGAAGCGAGTGAATCCAAAGGAGTGGTATAACCATGAAAATGAAAATGAAAGATATTATATATTTTTTTAAATTAATTTAATATATTTTTTTATAAAAATATATATTATTTATTTAATATAATTTTAAAAATATATAAATTTTTTAGCATAATATCATAAAATATTAAGATTTTAAAATAATTATCCATATTCATTACATGACACTTTTTTTTTCTAATATTTTAAAATTAATATTTTTGTGCCCTAAATAATTTAATAAAAATGGAATATTTTGAGGGGTTAACTGTCCTATTATAAAATAATTAATGAAGTAAATTGTATTATATATTAGCTTTGAGGATGAATATATATATATAATCTAAAATATTAATGATATGGATGTTATATAATTCAAAATTTAATAAATAAAGACCACGGGTTGGTAATATATTTAAAAGATTCAAAAATATTAATTTTAAAATAATAAAAATTTATATTTATATATATTAATTAATTTCTGATATTTAATTTAATTAATCAATTCATTCAATGAAATCAATTTAATATTCCTTAAATTTTATTTCTATTTAATCTTTTTATATTTTTTTTAATGTCATTTAAAAATAAAAATAAAAAGATTTTGATACTCAAATAAATTAATAACCCAATCATTTCTTGCTTCTCTATCTCTCTTTCTCATTTTTTTTCCAATTTGTTAGAATAAAAATCTTTCCCTCTCATTTCTCATTCAATTTATTAGAGAAATTGAATTTGTCTTTCTTTCTATCTTTCTTTAAATTTATTATAATAGATTTTAAACCCGTAAAAAAAGAAAAAATATGAAAAAAAAAAGAGATTACTTTTAATAATCTTCTCTTTTAATTTTATTGTTTTTTATTATTCTTACACATTTATATTTTTTTTTCAGAATTTCCTAAAAAAGGAAAAAATCATTTTGTTTTGAGATGAGTACTAACAACTTTCAAAGATATGTTTTTGAGCACAAATTTCTATGTAAGTGTTTGAGATTAATTTCTCATTTGAATTTAGAATTATTTGAGATTAATTTTTTTCTCACTCTATTTTTTTTAAATTTATATTATAGTCATAGATGCAATGTTATTGTTGTTTGTAACTTTGTAAATTTTTACATTTATGTGTTTCTATGCTTGACTACTTCAAATTGAAAAATATGTACTTGTTCAAAAGAGGTAAAAAAATGAAAAATTGAAATACATAATAAGATTATTTTATTCTTTATCTTAAAAATATGTACTTGTTTAATGTGAGAGATAGAGATAAATTTTTAAAGAAGAAATATGAAAATATTAATTAAGTTAAATTTAGAGATTAATTTGTAATTTACCCTTAAAATATTAATTATGTTTAAAGTGTTTAGAGTGTTAAAAGTGGTACAATATTAAATTGATTTTTCCAAAAAGAAAGTTGAAAATATTAATTAGCTTAAATATTAAAAATTAATTTGTAATTTATACTTAGAATATAAATAATTTCATATCCATGGTTATCGGTGCAATTAATTCGTTTGAAAAATTAAAAATCGGTCTCAGACCAGTTTGGTCAGAGATTATTTATCTGTTTCCCATGATTTGGAGAAAAATCTGGCCACCCGTTAGATACCTGGTGATCCATTCGACTCGGATCGAATGAGCCGGACAAAACAAGTTTTTTTTTTTTTCAATTTCCTAACTCAAAACGGTATAGTTTTATACCAAAAGAAACGATACCATTTAAAAATAATTTTTCAACCAGCAATAGACGTGCGTCATTTCATGAACTGCATCGTTTGACATCATTTGCCCAAGCACAAATTGAATCATTCAGTCATATTTTTTTGCAAGGCCTTTGCATATTCTTATCCATTCAGATGTGAGATTTTACTGTTTTGTGCTCATGCATGTGATAGATGTAGGATGATTTCACCGATTGTCCTTGAAGTATTTACTAATATACATTGTCGTCCTTAAACTTTAAAACATAACACAAAAGTCCTTCAACTTTTAACTTAATTTCACTGGCAGTTCTTATCCGCCTCAAACTTAAGTTATTCTTTCAGAAGCATACTTTTCACAATCTAAATTTAGAAAAACTGCTGGAGTGATTACGGACGTTAATGGATTATCCTTAAACTGAAATTCTAATTTCGTTTTATGAGAATAATTTGATTTATATTCTGCCCTCTTCATAGTAAGAAGCTCATTGAATGCTCTATCATCTAAATGCAAAGGAGTTTCTTCTACCAGAACTAAAGATTTTCTAAGGTTTTCAGCTACTTTGTTACTTTCCTGATTTGCAGCTTTGATGTCAGGGTCAGCAATATAAAAAACTATTTTGTCTTTTTTTATTTGCAAAATTTCTTTTTCAGAAAGAGATTTTTTCAAAATTTTTCTCGCTTGATTGCATCGAGCCTATCATTCACCAATTTTCCTACTTCTTTTGCTAAAGTATTTCTCTGTTCTAGTGAATCGCCTATATTTCTTTTTGCATGCAACTGCTCAAGAAAAAAACTCACTTCATTATGAATATTTTAGAATGAAATCAATCTTAAAGGATTTGAGCTGACACTTTCTTTCCTATCTAATTTGCCCATTTTTTATCTAGAACTACTGGGTGTATTTTCAATTTTTTTTTATTTTCTAAAAATGTTGCCCAATTTTCTAGACCTGAAAAATTTTTCCAGAGAGTAAGGAAAAAGTCAATTTTTCTGATGTGTAATCTTTTCCAAATTAAATAATCTCTTTTTAGATTATCACTCAAATTTGAAATTCTAGAGGTCACCAGATGAGTATCTTGATCTAAAATGGCTAATTGATTAAAAACCGGATACTGCTGTTCTAGAAATTCAATTATATCAGCTACACCACAATATTCATGGGCAATTTTATTTTTTAAGGGATAATTTCTATAAATAGAATCAATTCTAATTAATTCGTTTCTATACTTAATTTTTTCACAAATCCAAGAATATTTTCACTGTATCAGTGGATGCTCTTTTCTGAACCTATATGAATAGGTATTTTAAAAATCAGAGACCAAAATATAATTAAATGTTAGTTTATTTCTGGAAAGAGATTTTTATATTTTAAAAATTAAAATTCAGAAACTTTATCATTATAAAATAAAATTAAAGGATCATAAAATATATAAGTCACAAGTTGAGGAACGATGACTGAAATTTACCTGATAGATGTGCAATGAGCAAATGTCAATAAAAAAAAATATAAAATTACAGGATGTGGGAGTGCGAGACCTGATGACACTAGGCCCAAGTCCAACTAGACTTGTAGAATTATTTTTGGGCTTCTGAATTTGTCCTTGAAATTATTTTTTTATGATAAAATATTAAAAATATATTCATAATTTTTTTTTGTATTATATAATGAATATATGATTAATGAATTAACCAAATATTCACTAATAAAAATAGAATTGCATTCATAATTTTATTTTTTATCTTTTAATTGTAATTATATTAAAACCTTTTACAAGATATTGATTTATCTTAATTTCAAATTTTAATTATATTTATATTATTTAATTAAATTATACTTTTTCAATTGAAAAGAGATTGGTGAAAAATTATATTAGAGTTCGGTAACAAATGATTAAAAAAAAAGTATATATTTGTTTTCATAATTATTTTAAATTACAAATATAATAATTCATATATATATTGAAAAATTTAATAATATTTATATTTTAATTATTTTTACAATAGATATGTAGCTTTTAATGATAATACTATTGAAAATTATTATTATTTATATTATTATTCATGGAATAAAATTAAATAAGTATATTTATAAATAATAATATTATAAAATTTAATTTCTACACTTTATTGTTTAATTTTAATTATAAGTGTATTGTATTTATTTTGAGTATATAAATAATAAATAATAAATTATACAATAAAATTTTTATTTTTATATTATATAATAGTAATTTAATTATTTTAATGGTATATTTGGATGACATAGATTTAAGATTTGGATTTGAATTTGGATTTGAATTTGAAACAAATATTCAATACAATCTCACTTATCAAAAACTAAATATTTTAAATCCCTAATTTTATTTTGTTATTTCAAATACAATAATTATATTAAAAAAATGAAATATAAAGCATTACCTTTCTTTTATTTATAATCATCAATATTAAATAAAATTTATAGTATTTTGCAGTAATCAAATAATTAAAATATATAAATATATTTAGTTTGAAATGAAAAGATCAGATAAAAATATGATAAAAAATAAATTGAAATTTAGTTAATTAGATTTATTTTATTAAATATTCAAAATTAAATAATAATTTTTTATTTTTTATTTTAAAAAATATTTAATAAAATTTTTAAAAATTATGTATATAATAATTATTTTATTACATAGTTTTGAATAATTATTTTTATAAATTTAATTTTAAATTTAAATAGTTATCCAATAAATAAATTTCAAATCTAAAATTTTAAAATTCTTACACTCCCCAAATAATAAATTTATAGATTTACAAATTTTAAATCATAAATTTTAAATCTAAATTTGAAATCTAAATTTATATATCCAAATGCAACATAAATTTATTTTAGATTTAATTAATTTGACTTAAATTTCTAAGTCCTCTAATACTTGCTTCATAACCGATGTCACCTATTTTTTTTTTTTTCACAATCTCCACTCTCATTTTTTCAAAATTGAACATTCAAAAATTTTAAGGTTATTATATGAAATATCATTGTTGATTAAAACAACAACCACACACTTTCTTTATAAAAACTCTCTCTCCTTACAACTAAGAAAAACTCTCTCTCATAAATTTAAGAAACACAAACTTCAGTGAAAAATTCAAGAAAACTCTCTTTGCATGACTCTTTGTTAATGACAATTGGCGATTTGTTAGGCAGACAATGGAGGCTTGCAACTAGATCTTGCAACGGAGGTCAATCGAAAGATCACGGTTATAAAAATGGAAAGAAAAAAAAGAGAAACTATAGAAAATAGAAAACACAAGTCAACACACGGAGAGAGGGACAGTGGAATTGCTTCCCTTAAAAATAGGCTTTCATACAGGTATGCTTCATTTGCTTTGGTCACGCTTCCTTTATTTACATTTAGAGATTTCAAAAGAAACCCTCTAAAATTCGTTTTGATTATAATTTCATTGATAGGTGAGTCCTCCTTCTTCAATTTGAATTCTCCATTTTGATTTCATTTTAAAATATATAGTTCTTGAATCTGTGGAGGTGAAGGGGTTAGAGAGATTTTGCTTGTAATGAGCATTGAGGATTTGAGAACCATTTGTTAGATGGTGGAAAAAGCTTTAAGGATGTAAAGTAGAAAAAAAAAATAAAAGAAAATAAATTAAGTCTAGTTTTAAATGATGTCTTTTTTTGCTTCAAAATTAATTTATGCATTTTATTTTTCATAAATTTTCTTGGTCATCAATCATGAGCCTAATCAGTGTCTTTAATCTTGTTAACGCGTATGCTTTATACTTGCGTAAGTATAAAAAATTGAAAAATAAAAAATAAAAAATAGAAAATTTTATCGATAAAAATTGAATTATAGGAGGCTTAATAGCTAGAAATGGTAAAGTACAAGGACCTCTGGATATATTTTGCCTTGTATAAAACTATTCCAATAATCCAGGTTTGTTTATAGTGGACAAAACATCTGGTTAAGTTGAAGAAGAACTAATGTGATTAATCTTTCAAGAGGGAAACCAAGCGAATGCAGCAAAACCAAAGAACCTTATCGAGTCGATGGCTGTCGTTATCGCTCCAAGAAGCAAGGTTTGCTTATAGTGAACAAAACATTTGGTAAAGCGGAAGAACAGCTGGTGTGAATATGATGAATCTTTCAAGAAGGGGAAACCAAGGGAATGCAGAAAATCCAAAAAGCCTTGTCACTGGAAGAGTCTGTGGCTGTCGTTATCGCTCCAAGAAGCAAATAAAGATTTGGTGCATGTGATTGGGGGCAGCGAAGGGATAGGTGGACGAAGCAACCAGATTGCCTTTCAATGGGGCCACAGCGAAATAATAATCGGTATACGAGTTACTTCTGCCTTTGAAATTTTATCTCTATGCTTTATAGTGCCATTCTCAGTTTCTATTTTCAAATACCATAAAGTGGAGTTAGCGGCTCATGAGATGATGAATCTTACTCCATTTTAAATTTGTAATAATCGACGGGCCAAAGGGAAAGAGATCTATTGTTATCAAGGATACTTTCACATAACGGGTTTTTCTTGTTTTACGCTTACCCCATTTTGTAAGCTGCTCTGGATAGGGCCACTGGGTGACGCATGAAGTAAAATAAACAGCCAATGCATGACGCCAACGGGCTTAAATGGGTCATAAAGCTTATTGATCCACACTTGGGCGGTTTAGGCATCCTCGCTCTCTCTCTTCCTCTTCTTTCCTCTGATCTCTTTCTCACTCTCCTCTTTTCTTTTGTCTCTCCCATCCCTCTTTGTTACTCTTTCTATCCATCCCCTTTTTTTAATCTCTTTTTCTTTTTAACTTTTTTGCCAACTGATTTTTTATTATATCTTATAAATTAAATAATAATTATAAATATAAAATATATTTATTTAATTATTTTATTTTTTAATTATATTTATTATATTAAAAGTATTTTAGAAAATAAGAATAAAAACAATTCATTTATAATTTCATTCCAAAATAAAAAAAAAATATGAATTTAAATTGAATTTTATATTTTAAATTGTCTTTTTATAAATTTATTTTAAGTGTAAAAATATTAAATTCAATTGAATTCTATATTTAAATTCTATATTTTTAAATATAAAAATATATTTATAAATAAATGTTATATTTATAATCAATTTCTTTCAAACTTACAAGCTCTCAGCTTATTTTAAAATACACTTTTATCAAAAATGATTTTTGAAATAATAAATTTTAATTGCTAAAAAGTATTTGGCTCATAATCACTTTCAAATACTCCCATCCAGCCAAAATATAATAATAATAATAAGAATAATAATAATAAATAAATAAATAAATAAATAAATAATGATAATTATTATGACTGTTGTATATTCAAATATTTTTGAAAATACAAATTAAATAAAAAATTTTGAATAAAACTTGTGTAAAGTGCTGACATAATGCTAATCTAATTAAATTTATTTCTAGTAGTATTTTGTCCTAGTTGATTTGAGTATAAATAAGCAATAATTAAAAAAAATTCAATTTCTTCTCTTTATGTCCTGCTGCTTTCTTGAATTGAAATATAAAGAGCATTTATATGAAAATGAAGTGCCCAACATTGCGACTGTGAACATAATACCGTACTAAGAAGTAAGGGGTTTATGGTTCGGTTTCGTAGATTTAGAATAAAAATTTCTACTAAACTAATAAAATCAATTTTTAAATACTTTAACTTTTAACAAAATCAAGTGATATTAAAAAATATTTAAATCAAAATTATTTTAATTCAATTTAGATAGTTAGTGTGATTAAATAAATAAAAATAATAAATAAATAAAATAAAAATTTGAAGAAATCATACAATTTAACAAACATTAAAATAAAATCATATTTTAAAAAATTAAAAAATTATCATAGAAAAATGATCCAAATAATTGATGTATTGTCTCACTTAAATTTAAAGTCTAACTATTAAACTCTCCAATTAATACTTATTTAACAATATATTGTTAATATATGACAATTTTAATATGCATCATGGATATGAAAAATAAAAAATAAAAAATATAAAAAAATAAAGAGCAGTATGATATTAATAAAATCTTAATAACCTATTTTAAGAAATATTTTTAAGAGTATTAGATTACATATCTAAAAAATATAATTTTATTATATTATTGATTCGATTCGATTTAATTCGATTTTTAATTTTTTTAAATCAAAATCAAATTAAAAATTCCGTTTATATATAAATCATAATTTTTAATTTAAATTAAATTGAATCGATTCAATTTGATCGGTTTGATTAATTTTTGTATTGGCTTAGTAAGAAGAGATACCACTGCAGCAAGGCGGATATAATATATATGAATTAATTAGCAAATAAAGTAGAGCCAACGCGGCAAGAAAGAGATCCATAAATACATGATTTCTAAATATGCATGTTTGCATCTGCTCTTCTTGTATACATCTTCTAGTGCTCAAATTAAGATTTGGGTGAAAGAAATAAAGTGAGCAGCTGCATTTAAGGTGACATATGGAATGGAATGGGAGGATTACAGTCATAATAAGTAACAGGATTTGTAGTTCCTTATTAACCTGATAAAGCAGAGAGGACGTCATCTTAGCACTTGCCCAATTGGTCTTGTTTTGATTCTATGCTTTCATCAACTTTAGGCCTAGTATTCATAAGTACCTGCTACAGGGAAACAACACCACTCCAACCACTTAATTCATTTTAATTATTAACATAATTAATTGTATACATACCATACCATATATGATTAAATTAAAGATTACCATATATAATTAAATTAAAGATCACCTTTCGAAGCATCGCGTTTTCATTAATCAAAGTCGAAATTTTCTCCTCTAATTTTGAGTTATTGTCCTGCAAATCTTTGGCCCTTGATTCCAGCTCATTCACATAAACCTTCTTCCTTTCTCGGGCTTGTTGAGCAGAGACCCTATTCCTTAGCAACCTGCAGCCAGTACATCAAGGATGTATTATGTAATATAAATTAAGATCAGGCTACAAAAAATGATACATTCTTTTACCAGCTGCAAAGATTCGATAATGCTTATAAATATTTAGGAACTATTAATTTGCTTTTAGTAAATTAAGAAATTAGCAACATTGTTGCTTAGCTCTGCCCCCACGGTATGTGGAGTGACTTCCCAAATAATATAAGAGAAGCTCAATGACAATATCTGTAGCGTTGAAATTTGGTCATAGCAAATAATCCATCATTTTTGGAAAATTTTAAATCGAGCTATTAAGTAGGTCAGTAGTTCAGGTTGATCATTTGACTCAAAACATATATAGCTCATATAGACGAGGTTAATAATTAGGGTTAAACTCCTATTATCCCTCTCTGCCATTTAAATTTCCTAATTCCTAGAACAATTCTGAACTTGTTAAGTATTCAGAAATTTGAAGCATATGACTTGTGTACTGAATTATAAATATAGTTCTATACAAACTAGTTAAAAAGTTTAAAGAATCTAAGTACCTCTTAAGCCTTCTATACTCCTTATCAACAGGATTTCGTCCCCGGCGACGCTTCTGATCCGGTTGAACTTCCGGATTGTTGTTGCAATTAGTAATGTTGGTAATAGCAGCATTAGGAATAGCAGGGGGTCGTGCTTCTACATCTGGAACCGTGAAAAGATCTTCGTCGCTTTCTTCTGTAAATGGATCAGCACATATATAATATATATAAATAGATAAATAAATAAAAAAATAATAATAACTTAAAAAGGAATTCTCAGAAAAAGGAGAATTACCAACCTAATTTACTCTTCGAAACTAGACTAGTGTCGTTAGTATTTCTTCTCCAAGAAGAAGAGGTAGTACCGGTAGCCTCAATAGGAAGCAAGGGATTGTCGGGTTTAGCTTCCGTTGGTCTGGGAAGAGACATCTCTACTCTCTGCTGTTTCGGGTGTGCAATGCAATTTCTTGATGAGGTTTTGGAAGGCCAAGTTTTGGCTATTGAAGGAACACGTTGATCCATGGAGAGCCGCCACTTATTTCCCAACTAAACTTTAGCATCTCTCTTTTTGTTTTTGCCCAATCAAAAAAAGTTTTCCTATTTTTGTAGGCCTACATAGTCAGAGGCCCAACCCAACAGTATTTTCCTTTTTTTTTTTTTTTTTTTTTTTTTTTTAAATCTCAAATTAAATGGGTTTTTTAAACAGAGTAAAATATGACCAGGACTGTCCGAGGATCAAGTCAATTTTCTTTTCTCTAACTTGAGTCAATTATAAAGCAAACTTCTTGTATGAATAAGTCAAACCGGACTATCCAAAACAGTTTGATTGGGTCGAGTTGGGCTAAATTGGATTTATAAAAAAAAAGAAAAAGAAAAAAAGAAATCATGGTCCAAATTACTTTTTAGGTTTATCTTTATATGACCACAAAATTCTTTATTTGTCTCTCTAAAACTCTAACTAGAAACAAACTTAAAAAAAAACAAATTGAAAACTGAAAAAGAAAACAAAACATACAGAAACCTTTAAATCTCTGAATGTGTATTAAAAGATCTTGTTAGAAGAAAATGATGGTTAGCTCTTTTAGAATTCAGATCCAACTAATTTTTTCAAGGTTACTTTAAGAAATCATCAATGGAATAGAAAAGATAGTTGCAAAAATTTATATCTTCTTCTTCTTCTGTTTCTTTTTCAAGATATGCAAGTTTTTATGGTGCAAGATTTGAATATCATCAATCCAGAAGGGAATTTGATCAAAATATTGAAGCAGACTCTTCTTGAAATAGAGATGAACAAACAAAATTAAAGGGCCAGATATTTAGCTTGGCAAAAATGCAATGATATTTAAGTTATAAGCTTTTGAAGATTAAGAAACCTAGAAAAAAGATTGATTTTTATCCCGATTCTTTGAGAGGTTCCAATGAGAAGACAAAGATGAAAAGATGTAAAATAAATTATTTTTGAATGGTGATTTATTTTTTGATTTTATATATAATTAATTTCATATATATTGATGGTAACATCTTAAAGCGAAGATAAAAAGATAGACACCTTTATAGTATTGAATTATTTAATAATACATATAGAGTTTAAGATTTCGAAATCTGGATTTCAGAAGTTTAAAGTTATGAGATTAAGATTTCGAATTTTAATATTTATGCGTTCTGAATTTATAATTTATGATTTAATTTTTAAAATTTAAAAATTAAAATTTATAATTCTTTTTACACAATAAATGTCACTTTCATATATATTCATAAAAAATTAAAAAATAAAATTATAGAAACTCAATAACTAAAATTGTAAAAGTTGAAGAACAAATTTTGCTTTTATTTTGCAAAAAAATTATATATACACTAAAATGTTCACCATTCCATATTATTATTATATATATTATTACTTGTAACTATGGTACAAAGTATTGAATTCGCTTTATTTGCTAACATTTTTAAACTCAGAGGTCCAGTTTCCTATTTTTTTTTCTTCCTTTTTTTTTTTTTTTTTTTTTTTTTTTTTTTTTTATTGGTTCTACTTTTATTGT
>CANXYC010094707.1:0-32307 GCA_948193065.1 Aleurites moluccanus | reverse complement strand
GCGACCGGACCTGTACCGGTGGAATCGTCCGGGGCTGGGCTTCCTCCTGGTGCGGGCGGTGACGTTAAACGGCGACCGGACGGCGGTAGATTGGAGAAATTTGGTTTCTCTCTCCTCTTTCTCTCTCTCTCTCTCTCTCTTCTTTTCTTTTCTGCTGCTGGGAAATTGCTTCTTGCAGAGCAGCACGGGTCTGATTGGTTATTTTAAATCAATCAGATCTCTGTGCTTTATTATTTTTTTTTTTACAGCTTAATATATATATATACATATATATATATTTCTTCCTTATTTAAACTGAACATGAGGCTAGCCTGGTGGTTGAAAGGCTAGCCTGGTGGTTGAAAGGCTTAGCCTTCCTTCCACCAGGTCTGGGTTTGAATCCCAGCTTCAGGTTTTTTTTTTTTTTTTTTTTTTTTTTTTTTTTTTTTTTTTTTAAGATATATTACACTTTGACCATCTACCTTCACCCGTTCTTTAACCGGTACGATTTTAAAAATAATATTTTTTAATATAAAAAATTAAAAAAATATATATACTAAAAAATTAAATTGATAGGATATATAAACAAATAAATAATCTATTTTTTATCCAATTTTAGTATAAATGTATGAATTCCAAAAGATTCATAAATAAAAAATAAAAAATTTAATTTTAATCCAACCTTAAATCCTTTCATATTAAATATTCAAGAAAAATAATTATCAAAATAGCAATATAAAAAATTTAATATATTATATAAAAGAAAATATGCATAAAATTTAATTTTAATAATAAAAATCTAAACAATTTATAAAATTATTACTTATCTATTACCAATTAGAAATGAATTGGAAATAATTAAAGTTAGAAAAGAATTTGAATTAATTTAATGAAAAATTAAGTTGACTTAAAATTTAAGAATGAATTTAATTATAATTAGAAAAGAAAAAAAAAATAAAATGAGTAAAATGAAACTTTAAAAGAAAAGATGAAGTGATGAAATATGAGCTAATAAAAGTAGGAAGATAAGCAAAAAAGGTAATTGATAGGTATGATAGTTGGATTTTTTTTTTTTTTTTTTAATGTCAATAGCTGCAAGGACCAATTTTATATTTGTTTCTAGGTTTGGATATTAGAGTTTTATTTATATTTAAGTGTTTTTAATTAATGCACTGCCCATTTATATTTATTGCTGGATTAATGGATGTTATAAAATTAATTTTTTATAAGTTTAGGGGAGCACTCAAATATATTTATAGGGTCAAAAATTGGCATAATATAAATATATACAAAAATTGTTTTTCTAATCCGCCATTGGGTTTAGGGGAACACCCAAATAAATTTAGGAGGTGATAAATTGACATAGTACTAATACATACATAGGATTATTTTAGGGTTAATTATTATTTTCCCATATAAAATGATTCAATATAATTTTTTCTGACATTTCAAAAATACACTAACTCTCTCTTGACGAATATCTAATTATATTAGTATTTCTTTCGTCTAATTTTATCGTTAATCAACCCTAAATTAGTCAATAATAACAATAAAAAGATAAAAATGCTCTTTCCTTTTATTTTTAATTAATTACATTCTATTTTTCTTTAAAAAATATTTTTTTAGGGTTAAAAAATTCATTTAAATTTTTTTTTGACAAATTTAAAAATAAAAAATAAACAAAATTTTTTTTAAAAAAATTATTTTTATTAAAAATAAAAACAAATTTAAAAATAAAAAATAAACAAAATTTTTATTTTTTTTAAAAAAAATTATTTTTATTTTTATTTGTTATTTGTTATTTTTATTTTAAAAATAATTTAAGTAGAAATTAAATTATTTCTTCTAATTTTTTTAATAAAAATAAAAAATTCATTTTCATATTTTTGACAATTTTGAAAATAAAAAAAAATATTTTTTAAAAAATATTTTTTATTTTCAAATTTTTATTTTTTAAAAATAAAATAAAAAATATTTTTATTTATTTTTATTTTTAAATTTGTCAAAAAAATATGAAAATATATTTTTTAATCAGAAAAATATTTTTTAAAATAAAAATAGAATGTAATTAATTAAAATAAAATGTAAGGATGTTTTTATCTTTTTACTATTCTTGTTGATTATTTTAAAATTTACTAACAATAAAATTTAATAGTATATTGTAACATTTGCCAGAAAAAATTAATATATTTTTGAAAAGTTCAGATTGACTTGGTGTATTGAATAATTTTATAAGAAAAAAATAGTAATTAATTCTTTTTTAAATAGAGGGTGTGCACCCTACTAAGTGGCTCTCCCACTTTTTATGTTTAGTTTTATTTTATATACACTTATATTTTTTTTTAACTTAACATTAATTTAAAATTAAAAAAATATCATTCATAAAAATTAACTAAAGATAAATAAAAAGAGTATAATTCTTGAAAAAAAAAAGATAAGTTTTTGATGTATTAATTAGTAGAATATATAAGTTTTTTATTATATATTAAATTAATTTCGAAGATTTTTTATTACCGACACTTTTTTTATAATATAATAATAACGATTTATAAAAAAATATCTTTATTTTTAAATCGATAAACGAAAATTATCAAACTGAATCAAAATCAAATGAAACCGACAGTTTAACTATATTGATGATATGATTTATTTTGAAATATGATCAAACAGAATCAAAATCAAACGAAACCGACAGTTTAACTATAATAATGATATAATTTATTTTGAAAATTTTTTAAATTAAAAAGATTAATTTAATTTGATAACCATTCAAACCAATTAAATCAAATTAATGATATCTCTATTCAAATTCATTGCAAGTTAATCCATTTGACCTTATTCAAAATATAATTGGATTAACTCAAAATAAATTAATAAAAATTATACTTTTTATGAAAATTCTAAAACTAATTTTGAAACTACACAACATAGAACCTACAAAATTCACCTAAATTTGATACAAATTTCTTTCTTATAATCTTTTGCATAACTCTCTACCAACCTGCAATTCAAAATAATCATAAAAAAAAAGACGTCCAAAATGACTCGAATATAAAATGATTTATCTCGAATCCATCTTATCCAACTTGTTGGCGCCCATCTTTTATCCTCGTGTCAAAAGATAGTAAAATTATTGTTGATATTTGATGTACGCTCTTATTTCACAATAGATTAAGAGAAATTTAATTAATATGATTTTTATATTTACTTTTTGTTTAATAAAAAATATATTTTTTATATAAATATTATCATATCATTAATTTAATGTATATGCACAAAATTTACTCAAATAATTAATATATTTATTATTAAAAAAGCTAATATATATATTCAATTGTAACCTAGAGTCCAAAGATGATATGATGGGAATAACTCACTTTTGATTAGAGTTAAGATTTGGAATTTGGAAAGATACTGTTTGATTTATTATCATGGAAAAACATCATTTATTCATTCAAATTCTGCAAAAGTGTGTTTGGATGCATCAATTTAGATTTGAAATTTTGATTTCAAATCTATAATCTCAAATTTATAAATTTATTATTTGGAGAAAGTAAAAAAAAAAAAATTAGATTTTAAATTTAAAAAAAATAAAAATTTTAAATTAAAAATGAAAATAATAGATTTGAAATAGTTAGGTAAAAAAAAAAAATTGAAATATTAAATTTTTGAAGAGTTAGATTTTACTAAAAAATTGAATCAAATTCAAATCTACTTAATTTTAATAATTCAAATAAAAAATTTAATTTAAATTCAAATCCATGATCTGAATATTTATCATTCAAACTGAACATATAAATACTTTTATATCATGCTAAATTATTGAAATACCCCAACTTACCAAGAAAACATAAAAAAAAAAAAAATTAAGCCCATAGATCTGAAGTTATCAAGCTTCAATAATTGGATTAGGTTCCAAAAGATACATAGACACATTCACTAGGGATGCAAAAATTAAAAACAATTTTAAAGAAAAATTGAAAACCAAATGAATTTAAAATCCATTTTCATATCATAATTTCATTGTTTGGCCTTGAATTTAGGGAATAAGGAGGATATGCTATTAGCTTTAGTAAGAAGAACAATAAAGCAAATTAAACATCAAAAATTAGCCATCAATTATTTAAAACAAAACAAAGTAAATAAATGCCATTAAAATTTAAAACATCCCTAATAAAATGGAAAGACAAGCCAAACACAACTAATCAATGACCTAATTTTCTAATAATTAACTATCAATTTATTCTCAAAAAACTACCAATACATATTTAGTTTCTATCTTCCTCTCCCATCCTTTCTGATAGGGTTTCCATTTTCTCTTTTTCTTTCTCTAAGAAAAAAAGATTTCTCTCTCTCTCTCCCTTACTATTGGGTGTTCATAACACATAATATAGAAAGAGAGAAAAGGAAAGATAAAAGAGAAAAAAAAAAAAAAAAAACCCTAAAACCCTAATTTCATCATTTCCATGGGAGGTTGCATTTCTGCACCTGTAAAGGCAGGTAGAATTATATCAAGAAGGCTGCATTATGACAACAGACCAAAAACCTTGCCAGAGAACAGCGCACCACGGCGGTCAGCAGCATTCCAAGTTGGGAATGTGCTTAAAGACCCTACAGGAAATAACATAACAGAAAAATATAGGTTTGGGAAAGAGTTAGGAAGAGGAGAATTTGGGGTTACTTATCAATGTTTTGAAGAAGAAAATGAGAAAACTTTTGCTTGTAAGACCATTTCTAAGGCGAAATTAAAGACAGAAATAGATGTAGATGATGTTAGAAGAGAGGTTGAGATAATGAGGCATTTGCCTAAACATCCTAATATTGTTAGATATAAAGAGGCTTATGAGGATAAAGATTATGTTTATCTTGTTATGGAGCTTTGTGAGGGAGGTGAGCTTTTTGATAGGATTGTGGCTAAAGGACATTATACTGAACGTGCTGCGGCTATGGTTACAAAAACCATTTTGGAGATTGTTAAGGTAAAGAAATTTCTATATTATATAATCATAGAATTTTTTATTTTTTTTTTTGGTTCTTGAATTTTTTTTTTTTCCCCTCAAGAACCGAAAAAATGAGGTCATGAAAAGAGCCCATTTGATGCTCTAATTCTTTTTATTAGAGCTTTTCACTTCTTTTTTTGGATCTTGAGGGTAAAGGGTCTAAATTCTAAGGTTTGAATTCATGACCTCACCTGTAATTAACTGTAGGTATACTAATTGAGGAGTTTTCAGTCGTTGAAGCTATGACATTAATGTAGAATATGATCTCTATATATTACTATGTTCTTATGTTGTTATGTTCTTACAGGTATGCCACGAACATGGAGTAATACACAGAGACTTAAAACCTGAAAATTTCTTGTTCGCAGATACTCGAGAAAACGCCCAATTAAAAGCAATTGATTTCGGTCTCTCCATATTCTTTGAGCCTGGTATATACATTTCTTCTACGTTTGAAGTTTTTTAATATTTTTCTACGTTTGAAGTTTTTTAATATTTTTCTTTGGCTAATTGGACTCTGATAGCTAGAAAGTTCGAACTTGCAACCTCAGTATCACCGATTGAGCTATAGAAAAAATGTAATTTTGCTTGAAAATTAAGCATGTTGAGTATGGTGGAATGTAGGTCAGCGTTTCAGTGAAATAGTTGGAAGTCCATATTACATGGCTCCAGAGGTTCTAAGACGAAATTATGGGCCAGAAGTTGATATATGGAGCGCTGGTGTTATTCTCTATATCTTGCTTTGTGGAGTCCCTCCTTTTTGGGCTGGTAATTTTACTTCCCCAAACCCCTAAAGAAATGCACACATTTTCGTCTATTGACGTTTTGTGTAACAAATACAGAAACTGAAGAAGGGATTGCACATGCAATTGTTGGAGGCAAGATAGATTTTACAAGAGATCCTTGGCCTAGGATTTCTGAAGATGCAAAGGACCTTGTCAAGAATATGCTTGATCAAAATCCTTACAGCCGATTTACTGTTCAAGAAGTGCTTGGTAAATACTATTTTTTTACTTGGAAAATTTTCGGAAAAGAAAAATTGTGTCATGATTGAAATTTCTTACCTCGTATTTACTGTGAAGATCACCCATGGATACACAATGCAAGCGATGTCCCAAATGTGCCATTAGGAGAAAATGTAAGAGCAAGAATTAAGCAATTTTCCTTGATGAATAAGTTCAAGAAGAGAGTTCTTAGAGTAAGATTTTGGAACTATTTCTTGAATAATTTTATATGTTTTAAAGGGACTTTTTTAATAAAATTATGTTTTTTTTTTTTTTTTTTTAAATTAGGTGGTAGCAGATAACTTGCCAGATGAACAAATAGATGGGATCAAACAAATGTTTAATATGATGGACACTGACTGCAATGGACACTTATCCTTTGATGAACTCAAAGAGGGCCTCCAGAAGATTGGTCATTCTCTCCCTGATCTTGAAGTTAGGATGTTAATGGATGCAGTACGTTTCTGTTCTTTCTTTATTTATATATTATATAACAAATTGTTGAAAGAGAGATTTATATGTCATCTGCTAGGCGGACAACGATGGAAATGGCTCATTATGCATAGATGAGTTTCTGGCAATGTCTATTCATCTGATAAAGATTGGAAACGACGAGCATCTCTCTCAAGCTTTCAAATTCTTCGATAAAAACCAGTCAGGATATATCGAGTTTGATGAGTTGAGAGACGCCATGGTTGAAGATAATCTAGGCCCAAATTACGAGCAAGTCATCAGAGACATCATTTCCGATGTTGATCTTGATAGGGTAATTTTCTACAGCACGAGTCAATTTCACTGATTACATATAATTACTATTTCATTTTTGGGAATTTCCTACACAGGATGGTCGAATCAGTTACGAAGAATTTAAGACAATGATGACAAGTGGCATGGACTGGAAAATGGCTTCAAGACAATATTCGAGAGCAATGTTTAATGCACTGAGCATGAAAATACTCAAAGATAAATCTATGCAGATCAAAAAATGACTTTTCTTTTTTGCTTCTTTTTTCTCCGGTGGCAAAATACAATTTGTAAGCAATGATGAAATGATTTATTTAGCAAACACAGAGCAAATTATAGAGGGATTTTGGATACAAAAGGCAAAGTGTACAACAACTATTTGAACACAGAAGTGTCAGTTTTGATTGTGAAATTAAATTTAATCTCTGTTTTAAATATGATAATTAAGGGTGGGAGGATTTCCATTGCTGAGATTTTGGAACTCTGAGGGTACAAAAAAAAAAAATCATTGAAATGCTACCATGCATCATGTACACTAGTTTCACAAGGTATGGATGCTTGATTGCCTGGGAACCATATTTTCCATGTATTTCAAAGCAAATTACTAGTTGAATATTATGTGCTTCAATCATATACATACAGTAAAGCATCAGCACCAGCTAGCAGAAATTTCTCAACACATTTTCATCGATATCGAAAAATTCAGAGAGAAAGAGATGAAGCTGATTTCCTGATGCCAAGAAAAAACAAATTTTCGTTCAAATACTTCATGACAATAGAGCATCTAATTAAACCAAAGGCATGAAAGAAATCATAACTTTCTCGTTGACATCCAATAAAAAAGAACTCTCAACATCAAAATTTACAGACAAATAAAAATATAATTTCCACAGGGAGGTATCCAAGAAACAAGATTCATATAGACTATATGACTCAGCAAACGAACCACAACAAAATTCCAAGTGCAAAACACTCGCTAAGGACTTTCAAAGGCTATTAATAACTATATTAAGAGACACTGGCAGTAACCTCAATTTGTTTAAACCAAACAGTTTTAAAAATAAACAAAGGCATATCTCATCTAAGATTTGATGTACTGAGAAAAAGAAGAAAAAACTGCAATCATTAAGCAGTCTGTTGGAGCTACAGTTTTCTTCGACAAACGAGTATATTTGCATTCGTGGAGATAGTTTGTATAAATTATTATAAGTAACAAAAGCATGATACGGAACCTCAAGTCTTTTAATAGATGAAATTATATACACTACACCATACTCGGTGCATCACACACGAGGGTTTGAAAAATGGTTTCCTTTCTTCTTTTTCCCCAATCCTTCATACATCTAATTACAATTCACACATTGAGCAGCCCCATAGAAAGATAAGGCATCAGACCTTTAAGTACAAAGAATCCTCCAGAATCATCCCATTTGATTTTACCTACCTTGGAGAAGAAGGTAGTCCAAGTGGATCCCACCAACAAAAGGATATAGATGTTTAAACAGTTTTAGCAGCATACCTGGATAGTTGGATTAATCATCCATAATTCTGCTGGAATCACCAGGTTTGCAGTTTCCTTTTCCTCTTCCACCTTTCCCCTTGCCTACGCCTGCATCTTTCGAGCTTGTTGTCTTGCTACAGGCACCATGAGAGTCCACATCTGCCAGCCCATTCTCTAATGCTCTAACCAGATTCTCAAAGTAATTTTTTGTAACACTTGCAATCAGAAATAAACAAGATACATAAATAGGTAAACTATGTGAAACTTGTACAACAAATCTCATTTATATTCCCAACTTTTTGAAAAAGTGGAAAGACTTCTTTAAATGATTATCATATATCAGCCCATACTAGAATTTCACAAGATTAACTTCATAATAAGTGGGGCAGTTTTCATGTAGTATGACATTCAATATCATAATTCAGAGTTTATGCAGCCTATCTGTCAGAGAGAAAGAGAGAGCAACAGGGGGATGCAACAGCCGCAACAAAATTAAAGAAATGAAAATAAAATAACCAACATCTGAAGGACAAATCAACTTCTACGTACAACTCCATATCCAAGAACAAAAGATACAAGGGCCTGTGTCTAAATAAGATGTCAAACCCATCACCAAAGAGATGAGCATTTTCTTGAAGTTCAGAAACATCATTAGACTGTATCATATTTATTTGGGACTATATAAGATACATGGAAGAGTAAAGCTGACTAAAGTATGTCACATAAATCAGGTGGTTTAAGGTGTTAATATTTTTTTAAAACAAAAAAGTCATAATATCAATGGATTCCTAGAATGTCAAATTATTTAGATATCTCATAAATTGCTCTAGTTTTTAATTTAGCCCATGATTTCACTTATTTAAATAGGTCATAATAATTAAAAAAAAAAAATTATTTCACCAAGGAAAACATACAAATTGCGATTTTATGTTATTGCAAGTAATTTTACAAACTTGCTGATCAAATCTTCACCTAAATATACTTTTCTAACTTTTTCCCCACTAGAATTCTATCTATTCAATGAATTTTTGTCAATATTTTTTAAGCGTTGATTAATTGAAAAGCAAGTCATGAGTAGATTAAAAAAAATTGCACATTTGTTAATATTTCGATTCAAATATTCCAATAACCAAGACTCTCCTAATGTCTAATTAACTGCATAGAGATCTATCCACTTATTTCAGTAGACTTGCAGGAAAATGCATTTTACAAAAAAAAAAAACTCAGAACTCCCAATGGAAAAAGGAGAATCTTGCAACACACCTTTCACCACAAATAAAAATTAAACATCAATATAAATTCAATAAGCACCTGGTCAACCCAGCTAACTTTGTTCGGAACTCATCAAATTCCTTTGAGGGGCCATCAGCAGTGAGGAACTGATGTAGTTCCTTCTCTGCACATTGATGAAGCCTTTCCAAACCAGACTCAGCCTCACCTAAAGTGAACATATAGATGGTTCAAACTCACTTCTTTTTCCCAAGTCTTTTTTTTTTTTTCCCTTTAACTGTATATACACCGAAGACACCTAGGTGTGTTGAACAAACAACACCTAGGAGATGCCATTAGGTTGCAAGACCATTAATGACAATTCTTATACGATCCCTGCTACATGTTCAAAAATATATACCTTGCAAGTACTCAAAAAACTGTCTCTTAGCATGCTCATGCTCCGGTAGATAATACCCATATGCATAGGTCCATTTCAGAACTCGCCTGCATTCAACTATCTGTGAACAGGAAGACAATATTAACAAAATCAGAAACATAGCCTCTTTTGTATATTCCCCCCACTCCTTGTTTTTCCCTTTCCTAATTGTTTTAAGGAAATAGCACAATCCCAAAAGAGTGGTTTGTTTATTCATATCACAGACAACAAACTTTAGATTCACCTGAAGCCACGCTTCTGTAATAAACTTGAGCTGAGACTCGGGTGTGCAATGTATGTCGCTGAGCTTCTCAAGCTGGCAAAAAAAAAAAAGAAATCAATTTCATATAAACTCCATCAGCATTGAAACACACCTATTAGTCAATCTAGAGAACAAGTATATGAGGTTAAAAACAAGAATCCTATTCACAGTAATCTTATAATGCAACTCATTTTGAAGAAAATTGATCATACAGGGTGGTTTACAGGAAAAGGAGAATATGATGCAGATAATACTAGTAGAATATTGTTATGAGAAGAATTGCACATGAGAAATGAAGCACACAGAATATATGCAGGTTAAAACTGTTAGAAAAAAATAGTCATAAAGGCATAGTTATTAAAGGTGCAATGCAGCATTAAGTCACAAAGGAGTCCTGGAGCCTAGGCGCATGCCTGACTGACAAAAGGCACAAAAGAAATGAAATAAGATTTTTCAGCTCATAATAACACATCTTAGAGATTTGTCAAATCTCATTAGTCTATTTCTTTGTAATGAGTTGTATTTTTATATATATTCCTTTTATATGTATAACTTTGTATATACAAAGCAAGTCAATCCTTGAAAATATTGCAAAAGGGAACATTGATGAAATAACTTAGAAAGGTAAAAAAAAAAAAAAAAAAAAGGCTCATAGAGAAAAATATAGGGGAGGCATGCATGGGCACATGCCTAGCACCTTGCCCAAAGCACGTGCCTTAAAAGAAACAAGTAAACCTAAGGTAGGTTGCCGCCTTAGAGGTTTTGAGGCTCTAGGGGCTGTGCCCGCAGCGCCTTGCGCTTGAGGCACACCTCTTTCATAACTACACTCTTTGTAATAAGTTTTAATCTTATATACATTCCTTTTATATGTATAACTTCGCAAACATTTAAGGTAAGTCAATCCCTAAAATATTACAAGAAGTGCCTAAAGGAATAACTTGAAAAGGAAATCAATATAGCTCATAAAGATCAAATATAATTGTGGCACGCTCGTCTAGGTTGCCCGCAGAACTAGGAGTTGTACCTCTTACTCCTTGCACCTAAAGCATGCCGCTTTAATAGGACATGGGAACTAGTTACAGACAAATTTAAATATTTTGATTTTTACTATTTAGCAAATTTTCATCCCTGCTGTTCTTTCAGCTTACAATCTCACGGGAGTTGTTAAGTAATTTGTCATTAACTAGGTAAGTAACCCAGTGTTTTACTAGATGAGAGACATCAGCTCTTCCTATAATCAAATAACTTGCAATCTGCCGAGTCTGACCAAGAGGCATCTTCCAAGCTTACATAGGAAATCACAATCGAAGTATGTGGAGCATTTCTCTACCATATTCTTTCCTAGAAAAACATCACAAGGCATCATCCTTCAATCAGTAGTCACTGTTGGAATACAGATCATGGCCCATTTAGAACAAATTAATTACAAATATGAAATTTATTTATAAATAAATTCCAAGAAGAATTAATTTGTAAATGAATTCTAATATTTGAAATAACAACTTAAAATATGAAATTTAATTAAATTCCATATTTTTTTATTTGAAACAAATCTATGATTGAATTATTTTTATTCTTATTTCCTAAAATACCATCAATATAATAAATATAATTTGAAAAAATAAAACAACTAAAAAATAATTAAAATTTATATTTATAATTAAAATTTGATTCTTAATTCCTAAATTAATTGGGGTCAGATATATGGATTCTTTATTTCCATTTCAAACAGTTTTGGACAATATCTTATGATAATCGAAATGCATTTAAATCTTATTGTACTTAGAAAAGGCAATTTTGGCCCAACCCATGAATAGACGGGTATTAGTAAATTGGGCAGGGCAGACTTCTTTTTTTTTTTTTTTCCCGTGCAAGTTCAGGCAACTGTAATACCCGCCCCAATTATATATTATATATATATATTTTTTTTTTAATATTTTATTTATATTTAATTTATATATTTTTTTAATTAATAATTATTTTTTATATGAAATATAAATTATATTGTATAGATATTTGAAAAAAATACATAAATAAATATAGGATTAATTATTAAAAAGTTCATACATTTTAGTTCTATTAAAATTTGAGATTTTTCTATTAAAAAATCGGTTAAATCTATGTAAAAAATTCATAATACCCCTCATTTTCAATTTAATTTTCATTTAAATGACATCACTCACAAAGACACTAAAATTTTCATCTTCACCACCAACTATAAGGAATATAAAAACAGGATATCTCATCACAAAACTACCTTTCATAATCAATCCCACTTAATTTTAAAATTAAATTAAATTGAAATGCAAGTTAATAATAATAATAATAAACTAATAACCAAACCCATGAAATATAAAAAAAATAATATAAGTAATAAATTAATAATATAAAAAAATAAATAACAATAAAATTAAATTGCCAAGCCAAGGAACCCAAATCATCATTGACTAGACTTTCTGCAGTTTTCAGTGACAAACTCGTTGGAGTAGGAATAGGTGGGGTGCTATTTGATGCAAAAACCATTAGTGCATCTACTAATGTTGTTGAACTGGAAGGAATACTCGCAGATGCTTTTGGGGTACCTGCAGCAACCGAACCCTCCGAAACTGGGGGGGCTAGCCACCAGTCATTGTCGGTGATGTCATTGGAGTTGCAGCTAGAGTGGAATGATGGCAGCGGAGTAGTTGGTGATAAAACTGGAGGGGATTCACTTAGAGATGGGGTAGCAGCAATTGGTGGTGGCATTGCGGGATAGACAAACGCCGAAGCAAGCGACAACGCCCCTCAAAATGATGGCAATTTTCGATGGCTCAATTACGGGAATGACAACAAAAGTAGTAGCAACCTTGAGGACTGCAATCTAGTCGGCGATGATTTGGAGCTTCAAGTCGCTTGGTGATGGCGACTCAACAATGACCTCTTTTATTGATGGTATCAAGCTTTGATTACTTGTTTATTCAATTTTATAAATTGCATCAAATTTTGGTTGAATCGCATCAAGAATTATTGGTGCAGACCTTGTCTGAGAAAAAGGGGAAGAAGGGGAAGCGTGGTTTGACTAGTGTTTGGTTGAATTGGTTGTTGGAGAAGAAGGAAAAGGGTATTTTGGATATTAAAATAAATATATTAATCAAAATTTGAATTTTTAGGGTTTGCCTAACAGAAAAAATAAACAAAATGACCTTATAGTTTAACGGAACTAAAATACAAGAACTTTTTAATATAATTTTGAAAATACAAAATTTTTTTAGTATAATCGGCCAAAATAAAGGAATATCATAGTAATTAACCCATAAATATATATGTACATATATATTTTTTTAAAAAATAAATAAATATAATTAGATATACCTGACCCGACCAGACTCGCCCCGTCATCCAAGCTTCAGGTCAGGAAATTCTTTTTTTAAACGGGTCGGGTTCGGATTTTGCAAAACCTAACCCATACCTAACCTATTGCCATTCCTAACTGTACTCCTCTCCTCTAAGAAAGTTTAGATCTATCTCTTCCTTTCTTTCTAACCAGAGCCTCTTTAGGCCCCGCTTCATGTGTCCAAATCATCTTAATTTTCATTCTATCATCTTAACCTCAATCGATATAACTCTTACTTTATCCCTAACACTTACATTACAAATCTTATACAATATTTAATTTACAAAATATATAAAAATTAGTCGAAAGAAAAACAAGTAAAAAAAGTAAAGAGAAAAAAATGTTAAAGAGAGAGAGCGAGAGTAATAAAAGGAGAGAGAGTATGTAGTAAGGAGAGAGATGAGACAAAAAAAAAAAAAAAAAAGAAAGTTGTGGTAAGAAGAGAGAAATGGGAGAGAGAAAAGAGGAGAGAGAGAACATGATATTTTTATCCAAAATATTTGTTTTCTTAGTTTTGAGAAATGCATAAGGAAATTCTGCCTACTTTAATTGAATTTGGTTTAGTTATGTTCAATTTTATGAAATTAAATTCGTAGAATTGAAATGAATATTTTTTTAATGTATCAAATACAAAATTTTTTAAAATATGAATCAAAATGAATTTCACAAAATTTTATTGAATTCATTTGTTTCAAACAAGTTGCTAGAGTTCATTCCATCAAATGTCAAAAATGTGAAATGGCTAGTAATTATACAATTCGAATGAATTACTAAATAAAACACGCCAAAATAGGTCAAGCAAAACCAAAATAGACCAGGCAAAAACAAACAAATCCAAATAATTCAAGATATTAATCAAGATGCATACAGAATTGCAAAGTGTAACAACACAACAAGCTGATATAATTAGCAGATATAATAGCTGTCCAATACATTGGATGTACTATAATTTGCTATCTCATTTCAAAAATATACAATTGGATAACAAAGTAGAATAGGGAAAAACACTCACGTGTACAGTTTGCATTTGATTTAAATCAGCAAGAGCTTTTTGCCTTGACTGTCACACAAGGAAGAAAAAAATTTCAGATTATATAAAGATATATTCCAAATGTTAATGCATACATGATGATTTACAACTTTAAAAGAAATGCAAAAGTATGGAAACAATAGAAAAACTTTAGCAGCCAAAAGAACAACATGACTTGATAAGAAATAATCAGGCAGGAAGTGCTTTCTCCAGAGAACCTCGTAAGAGGTACACAATTAGTCCCAATCTGAAACTTAAAAATTGGATGCTTAACTATCACTTTTAAATACAGAAAGAAAATATAAAAATCAAATTGTTTTCTTTTATATTAGTTGTACGCATCTTTAGAGTGGAAAAAAGACAAAAATTTGAAAGATGGCATAGTAAATTACTCAAAGTATCCTGCTGAACCACATCTACTAATGTAGCTGTGCAACAAATCCATCCTTAGATTACATCCGTACCAATCTCTCATCAAATCCCCAATTGCATTCTCCAGAAATCCTCTTCCATTTATTCCCAAAAACATTCAGGCACAATATAGTATATCCTACTGGACCTACAAGCATTTCTTCATTCTTCTCACACATTTTATCCTCCTCCCCCTACTACCATGATAAATATAAATCATGCTTTTTTGGTGTAACAGAAAACAGAAGCCACATATAGACTTATTCATTATGCAGGCATAAACCAGCCCATGGTTATGCAGATCAGGCTTCATACTGTCACAAAGACCCAACACAATGTCCAACACATGCCAACCACAGAGAATTAAGGATCCATTCAGGATAGGAATCAATCAAGCCCGTAATAGCCCAAGCCTAGCTAAATATGTCATCATGTAGTAGGCTCAGCCCACTAACCATCAAACCATGCCTGCCTGGGATCAACCATAAACACCATTTGAAAAAAAAAAAATGCATAAAGACCATCCTGTAAAACACTACTAGAACTCCAGATCACCTATAAATTACAATGAACTCCAACAATCTTTCATTCTGGAATTTGATAGGTTTAGTAAGTATAATATTCAGATCGCAATTGATTAAATTAAAATAGATTGGAGGAGTTAGACAAAGAACCATACAACAGAAATAAAGATTTTAGATTTGGAATGTTGTGCTAACAAGTTGACACATACAACAATAACTTCAACTACACATAGGCAAACGGCAACCAAGCTACAGAAAGCTTCTATCCACTAGCAAAGAGAGTTCATTTCAACTCCCACTATATAACCTTCAGAATGAAGCCGAAAAATTTGTTCTCCAACAAGAAAAAATCAGTTCTAATGAAAGCAAAGATTTCAGCTTCATTGTATGCAATCAGAAGATGGTGAGGTGAATAAAAAAAGGGTAGAGGAGAAAAAAAAAAAAAAAAAGGGCGTTTACTAGTTGGATTAGAGTAGATTAGTAACAGGGGAAACGGTGCGTCAAAACAAAGTCGATGGCTTTTCTACAACGCCAAAAAAAAATTTAAGCAATATATTCCTTTCTCCCCTTTAAGGCTCTCTCCTGCATCACCTACTCAAATTAAGAGAGTAAATTTTTCCTATTTTTTATTTTTTCGTTTTCAAGTTCACTGTTTCTAAAAGCTAAAGAATGCAGGTTAACAATTACAAGTTACAAAATCAAACAATTATAATACAAAGTCTAAAAGTAATTTTAAGAAAAACTCTATCATAAGAAATTCTGCATACCGATTGATTGCTTGCCCATCGCTCATAATAATGAGTGTATCTCTCCAAAGAATTTTTAGCCATTTCTCTCCTCTTCTCCGCTTCATCATACTAAGAACAATAACATCAATTATGTAAGCCATGTTGACAATCAGCCTTTTCCCCACCATCATAGAAATGGGAGGAGCAGTATGCATGATTTATACAAATGACAACTTTCTAATGCCCTTACCGCTCCCTCTTGCTTAGCTGCCTCATATCGATTACATGCATAGAAACCCCCAGTCCTCTCACCATGATCTGACCATGCACCAAGGCATAGCCTACATTTAAAATTGACATCCAATAACTAAACCATGAGGAAAAAGGAAAAAGCAATTATTTGATTAATATAAAAATCCAATAAACACAAAAGTTACCAGCAAAACTCAAATTTACAAGGAGGCGTGCAAGTCATATGCATACACCCTTGGTTTTTCTCAATTGGTCGCTTGCACTTTGGACAAGGCTTGGAGTTGGCAAGGATCCTGTGTCATTCAGACATCAACATGTTACATCTCATCATCTTACAGCTAAAGAATATGCGTCTATATAATTCCATTGGCACCAATATAGAGCAATAAATATTTATGTTTAGCTTATATAGGAATGTGAACTATTTGCAACAGCTCAAAAGGCAGGTCTAAGAAAACAGCAAAATTCTTATCCGTATGCACAAGCTCCCTTTACCTACAAATACAAGCACAATTACCATCTAATGAGATTGTGATGTAGAACCCTAAGTTCTCACACCTAAAACACTTTTATTCAACTAAAAAACCAAATATGCGTATAGAGGCTAACCTTAAATAGAGAAACTAAAATAGGAAATTGCTAAATAGTTCTATTAAAACATAAAATTTCTAAATAATCCTATTAAACACAGATTACTACTTCAATTTCCTACTACTAAAAGAAGAGCAATAATTGTGAAGAGGCCGTTAAGATTACGATTCAGATTTGGACTACGCTTATGAGGAACAAAACTACATCAAATTGTCTAGAAGGCACTATACTATCTGTGTGTTTGTGCACATGCACGTGTGTTTTATGTGCATATATACATGTGGGATAACAATTTGTGAGATCATCGTGCTTGTATACACCTCTTATCATTTTCACGATTTGTAACTAAAATAAAGAAAATAAACGCTGATAACACAGTACATACTACAAGACCCCTCCACTTTAATCCAGAAAAAATTTTGCCTACATTTGACTACTTTTTTCATTAAAGGGATAACTAAGATAATTTGCAAAGCTCAACCTCAACCACTAAATTATTGAAGTACTGCTGGCACAGGTTTTTCTAAACAATAACATAATTACCATGCAAGCGATGGATAAACAATTTAATTGATAACAATATAGAGAACACCTGATACTAATTTCTTGCAAAACTATAAAGAGAACATTCATAAAATATCCAAGCTTTTTTTTTTCAAATGAAGAAATTGTACTGCGTTTTGGACAACGTAACCTATCATAGTTGATTGCAATAATTATAATCAACATTAGGTTTCGTTTGGAGACCCTAAAATTGAAATTGGAATTGGAATTGAAGGACCCATCCAATTTCAGTATTTGGCAGCCACCTAAAATTAGAATTAGAATTCTACCCATAATTTCATGGAATTGTAATATAACTAGAAAAACAATTCCATAATTTCATTTTCAACCCACAAAAATTACAATTCCACAACCGCTACTGCCACTTCCTCTCCCACCGCCACAGCCATCGCCACTACCACTGTCACCCCTGCCACTGCCGCTCATGACGGCGGTCCACCACCACCACCACTACAGGCGATGATGGGCCACCATCACTGCCGGCCTACCGCCATCACCACTGGCGACGATGGCTAGCCAGACCACTACCGCCAGTGATCTACTACCACCCTCACCACTGCCGCCGGCACCATCGATGGCGATGGTCCACCACCACTGCCACCGCCACTTCCATCGCCACCAATTTTTATTAAATTTCAATTCTCCGTGTGAAACAAACATGGTAATTACAATTCCAACACAATTCTAATTTTAGAAAATTGGAATTGGAATTGAAAATCTCAATTTCAATCCCAATTCTTTGTTCCAAACGGATCCTTATAGGCTGATATGTGAACCAGAATTATCCTCCTAATTAATCATAGTGCAAAATTTTTTAAAATATAAAAATGCAAGAAAATACCACATCCAAAATCTTATACCATGCAAATTAGGTCACAAAGCAAGTCAACACTAAATCTCACAAATGCACAAAGCAAGACCAACAGAAAATTATACCACCCCATACCCACGAATTATCACGGGAGAAAAGACACAGGCAACAAATTACTTGGAATAAATCCAGGCAAATATGATTTACAAGAAACAGCTTTAGGTTAATAAACATATTCTCTACCAATTCATGTTTTCAGACTCAGCACTGTTCTTCAAAATCCACTTTGAAACAGTTCCACAGTCCACAGGGCGGTGAGCTTCCTCTGTACACTGTAATAATTCAATGGCTCTTATTAATCAGTTTATAGAAATTAATTTCTAAGCACCAGGATATCGAACAAGAACTTGAAGGAAACTTACATTCCAGCAAAACTTATATGAACAAAGGCAGGAAACATCAAAGCTTCCACCACCAGCAGCAAAATCAATAGCATACTCGCATCCTGGAGCAGGACACCACTTGGTCTAAAATTAGACAAGAAAGCAATTAACAACAGTCAGAAACACAGCAAACATCGAAGGAAGTAAAAAAGTAGCAATCATTCACCAGCCTGATGCTTTAAGTTCAGCATCAGAATAACATGACTAAAGATGTGTCAATGTAAAATCAATAACATCAAGGAGCTTGAAGACATATTTTGGTGGAAAAGACAGGTAATAACAGCAAGCAAAGCACTATAGAGAAAAAAAAATCATGAAGGCATCCAAACTGAACAGCATTATAACATTTATTCACAACTTTTATTTGAAATCATGACAAATTTTCACAAAGAACACTGAATTAACTAGTGTAGTCAACATGGCAAGAAGTGCTCTTTGGCATTTACTTCAATGGCATATTGAGGAAGGCACTACAACCTTTGGGGATCCTGACAACATATGGTATAAAGAAATAAATGCAAATGAAAGGGAATGCTAATTAGATTTTTTTTAAAAAAAAAAAAAGGAAGGCATTGTCTAACTTTCAATCTCTGACATATCAGCAAATATTAAAGTTCGAAAGAAATCAATCATTTATGATTCAATAAAATATAAGAAAAGGATATTAGGGCTTCAAATCCCAGAAATACCTTTCTGTTGCCTTCAATGTAGGATCTAAGAAGATAACGAAAATACTTATCCTTATCTTCATCAGATGCTAATAAAATTATCATGTCTTGACCAATAGCAGCTCGACAAGATGGATCAGGGCATCTCAGCATCAAACATCCAGGACCATCATTAATCGTTGTACTAATGTAACCTAGCAAAATAACATATCACAGAAGGGCAAGAGCAATCATAATATAAAAGGTTAGAAGAGGTTAAAATTATCCATCAAGACAATAAATATTTCATGAGTATCAATTACTTTAAACAGAATGAAAACTGAAGCTGTTTTTTGGAAATCAGAGTATACACATGGTCCAAATTAAAGTGAAGATTTTTTCTTTTCATATAAGTAACAAAGTTATAAAAGAAAAACAGGAAGGCGGCACCCACACAAGAAGTAAACTAGAAGTGTACAAAAGGAAAATCAAAAGCAACAAGGAAAAGAGGACCAAATACCAATCCCCTCCTTAAAGTTAAATCTATTACATCAATTAACCAGCAGAAAGAAATGATAAATTCCCGCAATGTAAAGATAAGAACCAGCATTAGCAGTTTTCTAAAAAATAATGGACTTCATCTAATGCCCATCCTATTGAATATTCAGGGATCCTTCTCCATTCACAAACTCAAAGAACACCAGATGGTACAACAGATCATTCTCTCTAGAAACGTAATATACCCAGCACTATTTATGCATAACTAATAACCCAAAAAATACTAAACAGAGATAAAAATACCTAAATCCTCCAGGCCACTCAGACAATCAAGAAGAGAATGATCAAAACACTATCTAAATGTTTCCCACAGAAACGTTAGCACTCAACAAGCTTCTTATTACTAAACAAATCAAAGCACGAATAGAAATTCAGAACTAAAAACCTATGCACATGAATGTGAAAATCTTAAAAGTATCTAAGTAAAATTTAGGTCCAATAATAGACGTAAATGTCAAAGAAGGTTCATCGAAAATGACATAGCCGTACCTGACCAACATGTCCTACAAAAGGGATGGCCACAAGCAGCTGAAGTAATCTTGTCTTGAGGAAAGGACTCGAAACATATGCCACAAGTAATCTGACAATTTAAAAAAAATTAAAAACAAATGTAAGCTTAGTAACATGAAAGATTAAACGATCTAAACTTAATAAACCGCAACTACACATTAAATGATTGGAGCACTTACTTGTCTAGCATTGGAAAATTTAACTACTGGCTCGTCCAGCAAGCCAACAGATCTTCGGACTGCCTCCTCATCAGCAAACCATTCATCATGCACTTTACTAACACTCCTGTCAGGCCAAGTTTCATCAGAATACCAAGAAACCCAAAGCAGTTCTACAGTACAGCCCTACATCATATAAGAATGCAATATGCAGTAGTTTCCCATAAATATGTTCCTTGTATAATTCACATATTACATCTCAAAAACCAGAAGTTGTAAACAAATTCACATATCATGAGATGCAGTGCTGCACTAACAAACTAGCAAATCACAGAAGCAGACAGAAATGAGAAAAGATGACAACGAATACCAATTATATTGACGAAGTAAGATGCTTGCGTCAAATTTTGATATGGACAGGACAGTGGACACTGTTGTAATATCATCTTCCTGACGTTGTTTTATATCTGCTTCCTTCCAGACGGTGTAATTTTGCTGAAACAGAACACATAAAATTTAAAAAGCTAATGGATAAACTGAAAAATCTTTTTATCATCAGTCCTATGTTACTAAGAAGCCTAACTATATGACAGGGCTATTCTTCTTTTAGAAGAAGTAACCAGAAACAAATGAAAGTAAAAGAGACATCAGTTATAATTATTCCCAACTTAAAGATTAATAATATAAATAACATATTACACTCTCTTCTGATGTATTCTGAGGTTCAAATTGTCTTTGAATACAAACACAGTGTGTGTAAAAATTGTGCATAGACACTTCATTAAGAGCAAATTATAATTTAGCAAAATCTAAAGCCTTACAGCTGTCTGCCATTTGGTTCCTCAATAAGAGGAAACATTCAAGTCAGCAGTATAGAAGTTGAATACCAAGGAAATGAAAATTTGCAATGACACAAGAAAACCATAGAAAGCAGGAAGATTAGCAAATATCGCCCAATATTTTGAAAGGATTAAGCTGCTTGAATGATAATATTTGCTGGGCACACAGCCAACTCAGTAAAAGCCATGAGAACAGCAATATAGCTTTTCGAATATGTTATGAAAATAGCACCATCATATACTATTGAGTTTTTGAAATGCTGCAAGACTTCTAAATTTGGAAAATGCAGTAGGCAACAGCCTCAATTCCGACCCCTAATTTAGACTATAATGCAGCCACATTAAGGTATATGGGGTTTGAAGAAATGAGCTACATAACCCCTCCAGGATATCAAAAAACCATAATACCAAAGGCTCTGGGAAAGAAACCCACATCCTAAGCCGCATTATACTTAAATGGACAAGTCACTATGTCCTGAGAACTCTCTAAGCAAATACATCACTTCATTCATGCATTTCTCAATTAACTGCAAAACGCTCACAACCCAAAGAATGCAAGCCAAATATCCTATTTTCCCTTTCTCCATTTCCCCTCCTCTCAACAAAAGGGGCCAAATTTTACCTTCACCATTCCTTAACTTCTCAATAACTACATAAATAAAGAGCCAAATGGGTTGCAAAAACGAAAATAATGAAATCAAGAATTTAAAAAAATAAAAAAGAATACCTGGGCCCGACCCAACACTGAATCATCAATATCATCAGCAGCTTCAGCCATGAAGTCATAGTCAGGACCATCATCATTCTCATCTTCCTCATCCTCACCACTGCCATCGCTGTAGTAATCATCGTCCATATCGCCGCTGTAGAAATCATCATCCACTGAATCAACGTCGTTAGCATCCATCATATCGTCCTCCGAATCCATGCCCAAACAGCCACACGAAAAAGAAACGGATAAATTTAAAAACCCTAAATAAAATTTGAAGGTTTAAAAGTGTTTGGAAGGTAAGAAAATGATGAGGAGGGAAAGAAAAGGATCAGAGATGAGCGAAAATTATTTTGAATTTTATATATATAATATATATGTAGACTGTCGTGATTCTTGACTAAGAGGGTTTTTTTTTTTTTAATTCACAGCTACTCTTTTTTCTCTCTCTTTCCCTTTTCTCTGTGTGGCAAATAAAGAATATTTATAAGAAAAAAGAGGAGGAAGAAGTAAAATTACAGACTATAGAGTAGTTTTTGAAAGTAAATATCGTGAAGGATCCAACTACTAACACTGAATTACCTCAGGTAATTAGCAATGTTGTCAGATCGGTCCAGTCAAAGAATCCATGAATGGATAGGATCAAAATATCAAAATTCAATTGAGATCTTAAATTAAAATTAAATTAAAAATAATTAAATTAATACTATATAATATAAATTAATATGCTATTATTAATTAGTTTAAATATTAATTCTTTCAGTATATTTTTTAAAATTTAATTTAATTTTTATAAATAATTAAATAATATATATATATATATATATATATAGATCTTTCTCGACATGGAACATTTATTATTTATATATTTAAAATAAATATAATGTATATATAAATAAAATTAGGATAATATTTTAACTCATAATATGATAAATATAATAGTAAAAATTATTTTAAAAAGAAGTTTGTAATTTATAAACCTACATCCAATAAATTACCAAGTCCATTTGTTGCCCCCAAGCTCCAAGCCTATGACAAGTTCATTTGTTGCACTAGTGACAAGGTTATCTCACGTCCAGCAAATGACAATATACAAGTTTAAAAGAATAAAATCGTACGTCGAAAAAAGAAATAAGTATGGAAGGACAACTCTCTATAGAAGAATATCTCAAATGAATCATCTTTGCACTTGGACGAATAATAAAAGAATTAGTTATTTGATCCGGTCAACACTTGGAGCAAATAATAAAAAATTTAATTACTTGACCCTAGTTAGCCTGAAAAATATCTCAATTTTTTTTATTGGGCCGATCTAATTTTAAGAACACTGGATTTTAGGCTAATTTATTAATAAAAATATATTTTGTTGAAAATCTCGTACTAATTGAAAAGATATGTGAAATTTTATGTATCTTTTCAAAGTGATCACTTAAAAAAAAAATTATTTTAATTGACTCATTTAATTTACAAAATGATTGCAAATAGAAGAATTAAGGTTGGAAAACCACATCAACATTGGGCGATGATAGTATATGTCATGTATTCAATACCTTAACAAGTGAAGCCATGTAAGTATACCACGTCAGTCAAGTAATATGATGTAAATAAGAGACTTATCATTAGATGATATTTTTCTATCCAATTTATGTTTGACGCGTGTTAAGAAAGAAATATAATTTTCACTATCTCCTAAATTTAAAACCAATTCTACTATTCAAATCCACGAAGAAGTAACCATCTGCAACCAAAACAACTCCTTTGTTATATGGAACATTAACAATGTCTCCATGAAACTCTACTTGTCCATATCCACCTCCATAAAAAGCAACCATATATGTCCTATTGTTCTCTTCTCCTCTAACAAATCTCTAATTATTATTATCAAATTGTCTATCACTAATATACACACTCATATTTCTAGAACAATATGAGAGGAGAGAAATGTTTTTTATATATCACTGAATCATTTTGTATATGTATATACACAAGAGATGATGAATCTAAATTAGGGAAGAATATCAATTTACTCCAACAATCAAGCTATTGATTCTATTTTCCTTTTATATTTATATACATTAATACTTCCCCTCAAGTTGAAGTATAGATATTAATTATACCTAATTTGTTATAAATATAGTCAACCCGAGCTCCTTTCTCAAAGTTTTTGAGAAGATATCCCCTAATTGTTCCCTGTTTTGATATATTGGATAGAGATGATTTTATATTGAAGTTTTTTACAAACAAACTGATAGTATATCTCATTATGCTTGGTTCGTTTATGAAATACAATATTCGAAACAATATGGAAAGCAGATTAGTTATCACACTATAGTTTAGTAGGAAGGGAGGTCTTAAGACCAACTTCATCTAATAATAAATGTATCCACATAATCTCATAGACAAACTGTGTCATAGCTCTGTATTCTGATTCAGCACTGGATCGAGAGACTACATTTTGCTTCTTACTTCGCCATGATATTAAATTTTCTCCAACAAAATACAATATCATGTAGTCAATTTTTTATCTTCCTTAAAACCTACCCAATCTGTATTTACAAAATATTTGATATCTGCATGTCCATGATTACTATACAGCATACCACGTCCTGGAGATCCTTTTAAGTAGCATAAAATTTGTCCCATGCCTAACAGTTAGAGAGGACATAATTAATTCACTACATTAACAGAGTATTCAATATCATAACGAGTCACTATCATATAGTTTAATTTCCCAACCAATCTTCTGTACATCTCATGATCTGCAAATAACTCACCATCATCTGCAATAAGTTTTAGATTCGGAGTCATTGGTGCATTGCAAGGCTTTGCACCTAATTTTCCAGTTTCTATCAACAAATCAAGAATACAGTTCCTTTGAGTTAAAAAAATACCTCTTTTAAGAGATATTATGACAGCATGTCACTCCTAGTAATGATAATATCATCCACATATATTACTAAAAAAATGAGGCTAATTTCATATTGTATATAGAACACAAAGTGATCACATTTACTTTTTTGCATTCCAAACTCCTAAATTTCCTCACTAAATTTTCCAAACCAAGTTGGGGGACTTTGTTTAAAACCATATAATAATTTTCTCATATTGCAAACCTTACCAAACTCCCCATGAGCAACAAAACCAGGAGGTTGCTCCATATAAACTTTCTCTTGAAAATGACCATGAAGGAAATATTATTGATATCCAATTAATGTAACGGCCAATTATAAGTGGCTACCAGAGATATAATTAAGCGAACATAAGCTAATTTGGCTACAAGGGAGAATAAATCTGAATAGTCAACCTCATAAGTCTGAGCATACCCTTTGACAACTAGACGAGTTTTTAAACGAGCCACAAAACCATTAGGATTAACTTTAACTAAAAAAACTCATTTACAACTAATAACTTTCTTATATGAAGGAAGAGATACTAAATCTCATGTACCATTAGTATCTAAACATGTCATTTCCTCTGTCATAGCATTACGCCAACTAGGATGAGATAAGGCTTCACTAAAAGTTTTAGAAATAGAAGTAGAGTCTAAAGAAGATATGAAACAACAAGAGAAAGACACAGGATTATTATATGATATACAAGAAGAAATGTTTAAATGCATTGACGTTTACCTTTGCAAAGAGCAATTGAAAGATTGAGATTTGGATTAGAAATGATAGAGAATGGATTTGATGACAAAGAAGCCGGTGGTGGGCTTGAGTCAATAGTTTTGGATCTCTGTGAATAGACATGAATAATAGGAAGTAAAGGCCTACCCGGCAGAAGGCACAAGTGATGTGGTTTGATGGAAAATATAAATTAAGAGATAATCATCCTCTCCCCTGACTATCGTAACTTGGAGTGTCAAAGAAGAAGAAAAATATTCACAAAGAAAGTGACATCAACAGCTAGATACTGATTAAGGATTAGAGAAAAATATTTTATAACCTTTCTGAACTCGAGAGTATCCTATAAATAAACATTTAAGAGACCTAGTATCCAGTTTAATAAATTGAGGACGAACATCACGAACAAAACAAGTACTACAAAGATATAAGGCTCAATGGAAAATAAAAGTTGAGATAGGAAGAGAACGATATATGAAATATCTTTGTGAAGAACTGAGGAAGGCATGCGATTGATTAATAAATAAGAAGTAGACACTATATAAGCCCAAAAATACTTAAGGACATTCATTTGGAAAAGAAGTGCATGGGCTACTTCAAGTAAATGGTGATTTTTCCTTTTAGCAATCTTATTTTGAGAAGAAGTATCAACACAATATGATTGGTGAACAATGTCATTGTGGGACATATAGGTTTGAAATATTTCTGAGATATATTTTTTAGCATTATCATTATACAATGTGCCTAAGGAAACATTAAATTGGGTTCTAATTTCAACACAAAAAGTACAAAAGATAGAAAATAACTCATGATGATTTTTCATTAAATAAAATCAAGTTGCGTGAGAAAAATCATTAATAAATGTAACAAAATACTTATAACCAGGCTTTGAAGTAGTTGGACAGTGACCTCAAACATCATAATGAACTAACTCAAAACGAGACATAGCTCAAGGTAATAATGGTAAACAATGATGTTTGACAAACTTATAAGACTCGCATTCTAAAGACTACAATGAATTAAATTGAAGAAAAAACTTCTTTAATACAGAAAAGGAAGGATGACCCAAATGATGGTGCACCTCAACAGGGGGTTAAAGCACCGACACAGACAAGAGAGAGAGAAACTTGTTCATCTAGGATGTAAAGATCTTCATACTCACGATCTTTACCAATAATCTGCTTCGTCATAAGATCCTGAAACAAATAATAATGAGAATAGAATGTAACAGAATAATTTAAGACACGAGTAATCTTACTAACAAAGAGTAAATTGAAAGAAAATTTAGATAAACACAAAACAAAGAATAAGGGAAGAGATGAGGTTGGTTTAGCAATTGTTGTACCCATAATAAGAGAAATATACCCATCAGCTAAAGTAATAATAGAATGAGTGGAATGTAACTCAAAAGAAGATAGAAGTTTAGAATTACCCGTCATATGATTTGTATACCCTAAATTAATGACCCATTTGGACAAGGAAGAGACAAGACATGTTGGGTTACTTATATCAGTGATAGCCACAACAAAAGAATTAGCAAACTTTAGTGACACCTGGTATTTAGTAAATTTGGCAAACTCATCAACATATACCAAATAGATTTTTCAGAAGATTTTGTAGCTGCCATATGTGCAAATGGCAACTTTTGAGGCTTATTTTGTAGTTTCGGCATGTTCGTTTTGTATGTCCAGGTTCATGACAATAATAACAAATAATTTTAAAATCAACTTCACCACCATACTAATTATGGTTGCCAAAATTTTCATTTCTAGTCCCTTATCGAGTTCCACGCTCATTCTGACTTACTAGGGCATTATTAATTGGCTGAGACAACTGAAAAGTTTCAGTACAAAGGATTTTTGTGAAAGTATAATGTGAATAAGATATCTTAGAACTAGAGAGAAGCTAAGACTTAGCGATCTCGAACTCTAAAGATAAACCTATAATAAAACTCATGATTGTCATCTACTCACATTGAGCTAGTTAAACTTTTACATCAGGACTAAAAGGTAAAAATATAATGAGTTTTTCACCTTTTGAAGTCCATAAAATAGGCAGTGAGAGATCTATCTTGTTTTTTTGTCCGATAGAAAGCTTTACCCATATCATAGGTAAGGGAAATATTGCCTTTGCCAGAATACAATAATTCTAAGTAATCCATCAACTCCTTAAGAAATTCACAGTGATTAATCAGACATATTACCTAATTATCAATGGAGTTTTTAAGCTATAAAAATAATTGAATGTCTTCCTAGGCCAAGCTTGCCTAGTTTGATCATTAGGTGGATCTTTTATCAGATGATCATCCTTATCTTGACTACGCAGATAAATACAAACTATTTTGCTCCATGCCAAATAATTAGAGCCATTAAGTTTATGATCCGTAATCTTAGTCATTATTGGAACTACATCAGTAATTAACGATTTTTGATCCTCGGTTGCCATTGTATTAGACAAAAACACTCACCCAATCTATATAAGATACATCGCAGCAAAAAAAAATTAAAACAGTTTCCATAATGAAGCCAGGAGCTTAAAATCACTAAGCAAATATGAAAACCACCGAAACGTACCAGAAAACCACCAAGACAAATCAAAAAATCGCCTATCATGCTGAAAAACTGCCTGGAGCATGAAGCAACTCATTGGGTTACAATCCCCAGCATGGGTCGACATCGGAAAGAAGAATAAGAGCACAAAAAACCACCCAACGCTCCTTCACTCACCAGCGTGTGAACCGGAGTAGAAAAACAAAAGTGGCACATGGAGGCCACTTGCGGATCGGACAACAATTAGACTTTAGGAAAAGGTCGATCGACGACTAGGTTGTCACCTGAGTGTGCCAGTGAGACCAAATGTGTAAATTATTATTTAATTTCTGATATTTGATCTAATTAATTAACTTGTCTCTGTTTTTGAAAACAAACTAAATAGTTCATTAGTTTTTAACCCGTCATATTATTTAGTAATTCCATCCATTTATTTTATTTTATAAGTTAAAATATCAAAAATATTAATAAAAAATTACATCTTATACCTAAAATATCATCATCCCTAAAACACCTTCACTACCTTTGACTACCCAAGTACCCAACCTTTGCCTACCCAACAGATCGATCACTATTGCAAGATTATCAAACCGATGCAACTACCTCACCAAATGTAATTTTCATACTATTATCTTTATCTCCTCCACTCTCTCCTCCACCACACGACTGCTCTTAAGTTTAAGTTCTAGACAATATAAAAAATATGCAGATTATTGACAAGACAAAAGCTATCGATAAATATCATTCGTTCACTGACGGAATAAGAATAATAAGAATTTTGCTAGTTTGCCGAACATGTACCGACTGATTGCCAACAGAATAGAGATGGTGGAAATTTGGTGCGCTTGATAATTCTGACCTTACAGCGATCGATTACCACGAATTATAAGGCGCAAAATTTTTTTGCTTCTATTTCTTACCGACATATCATTGACGAAAAGCAATTACACGTGGCATTGCATATGTCGTCAGTAATTGATTGATAAAATGGATAAAATTATTTTTTAAATTGCCAACTGATTATTAACGAAATATACAATGTTGCGTGTAAAATGCATTTTATAGGTAATCCGTCGGTATATAAATGTTATTTTTCATTAAATCGGTAGTTCATTTCCTTCTCATCATTTCTTCTCTTCTGTTTCCATCTCTCTCTCTCTCTCTCTCTCTCTCTCTCTCTCTCTCTCTCTCTCTCTCTCTCTCTCTCTCTCTCTCTCTATATATATATATATATATATATATATATATATATATATATATATCTCACATCGCCACCAGTAATGAAGGTAAGAATTATTTGTTGAATTATTGAGGGAAATTATTAAAAATGCATGGTTTTGGTGTTGTAGTAATCTGCCACTAGCAATGTCGTTATTTCGCCTCTATTCTGCATTTTTTATTAGGGATGGCAATGGGGCGGGGGAACCATCCCCATCCCCACCCCCGCCTTAGCGGGAAATCCCCATCCCCGTTCTTGTTTCACATATGGGGATAATTTAGTCCTCATCCCCATTCCTGTGGGGATTCCTCGTTTAAATTTTGTATTACTAAATTTGTTTATATTTATAAAATTCATAGATAATAGCTAAAAATATGAAAAATTTTATTTAGAAAATATTAATAAATTCAAACACACAAAACATCAACCAAACATAATTAAAATATAAATATTTTAATACATCAAAAATATTTAGTAATATTTTTTAATAAAATATTAAAAATTCAGCATACATTAAAGTACGAGTACTTAAATAAATTTAATCTAATAAGTACTTTCAATAAACTCCAATAACCTCATAAGAATTATTTATTGAACAAATTATTCCTTATATATATATATATATATATATATATATATATATATATATATATGTTATTAATTAATATAATTTTATATAAGGAATAATTAAATAGATATAATAATTAACCAAGTATAATAATGGGTTCCCACGGGGTGGGGAATACACTCCCCGTCCCCGTTAACGAGGAAAAAATATTTCCCATCCCCGTCCCCATGGGGAGACAAATCAGGGAATCCCCACCCCGTTCGGAGCAAATCTCCGCTGAGAACGGGGATTCCCCATCCTATTGCCATCCCTACACTAAAAACTTTAAGGGTGTGAAATGACCATTTTGCCCCTAGTTCACCAAAAACCAAATTTTACCCGATTACTTCCTAACAGTCTTTTAACCTCCCCTAATCATACAAACACATCATAAAACATGCATACTTGTCAAATTCAAGCATAAACATATAACAAATCACAACAATCAAGTCAAGTCAAAATTTCCCAAAGTAACCCTTTGTGGTTTAGATTATAGGTTTTGACTAAGGTGTTACATATGTTTAATGGTATAAGATTGACATGTGTTTGATATATGAGTGTAATATCTGTCATTTTTAAAGTGTATTTGTTGATTTATATGTTTGGAGAATTTTAAAGATTTAAATGAGAAGTTTGAAATTTCAGAAATTTTTGTTTTGAACTGCAGCAGAATTCAGTGTTGACTATTACTTGCTCTTAAAGACATAATTGAGTAAGGTGTAAAATATGAAAGTTGTTAATTTATGTCTTAGCTATAATTTTGTAAAATGGTTTGGTAAAATTCTGAGTATGTGATGAGTTGTGTCTGTTTGAGTAAGGCTGGTCTGGATGAGAATTCCTGTAGGGATACAGTACATGTTTGGAATTTCTGGGAATGACTGAGTCAGAATTTGTTGAAGTTGTAAACATAAAAAATGTTTGTGTATGTGTTGAAATGATTTCTGTAAAATTTTAGAATTTTTGGATAAGTATACCTCAGTGGAGAGTGTTTTGTATCAGGGCTGTTTGTTTGGATTTTGATACAGGAGTCTGGGTGACTTTTGGAGAGTCACCACTGTCTGTATGTTGATTAGTTGATATGAAATTTGGATATGTTGTGCTTCTATATGTTGATTTTAAGTGGCAAGGAGAATTGCTGAGTTTGGATTAGTGTAGCTCATTTGCGAGCTGGCTTAATGTGGGATGTTCAGACAAGAGTTTAACTTAGAAATATTTGGTTATGGAGAGCCAACATTATGCGGGAAGGCATTTTAGCGGACTGGCAATGCGAGGCGGCATTTTGGCGAAGAGCTTTGGCGAGAAGCTTTTGGCGAAGAGAAGTTAGCGAGGAAGCATTGTGCGAAGAGAGATATGCGAGGTGGCAGTTCGCGAAGAGGCGAAGGAGCATTGCCGAGGTGGCATACGCGAGGATGAGTCGCGAGGAGAGTTTGGCGAGACAGCATGCGCGAGATAGCTTATGCGAGATGGAATGTGCGAGGCAGCAATGCCGGATCAAGATTGGCGAGATAGCAAGTGCGAGCTGAGAATGCGAAGTGGTTGGCAAGCAGTCAGGCGAAGGAGCTTTGCCGAAGCAGTCAGGCGAAGGAGCTTTCCCGAAGCAGTCAGGCGAAGGAGCTTTGCCGAAGCAGTCAGGCGAAGGAGCTTTGCCGAAGCAGTCAGGCGAAGGAGCTTTGCCGAAGCAGTCAGGCGAAGGAGCTTTGCTGAAGCAGTCAGGCGAAGGAGCTTTGCCAAAGCAGTCAGGCGAGGGAGCTTTGTCGAGGCAGTCTGGCGAGCTGGGCAGCGTGCTTCTGGGCAGAGGTCTATTTAACCCCAGTAACCCAGCCAGCGATTTTCACGATTTTTCTTCCTTCTTTCTTTAGCAAATTTCAGTCTTTTGTCCAATTGGTTCCATATTTTGTTCTAAGGCATTAAGGCTTAGATTTATGCAATAGACTTCTAGATTAGTCTATTACTAAGGCAGAATCATCGATTTGAGCAGAGTTTTGCAGAAAACTCAGTTTGAAGGAAATAAGGTAAATTTCCT
>CANXYC010094685.1:0-42568 GCA_948193065.1 Aleurites moluccanus | reverse complement strand
CTTTCCATATTGTAACCGAATATATTTGCTATTTCTTGACCCTGACTGTATTTTGATAACCCTATTGTATATTGTTTATCATTTGGTTTATTCCTTTGCCTATTTGTACCTATTTCATTATTGCGATGCATGTAAATTCACCGAGTATCTTTCATACTCATCCTTTTATTTGTTTACCCCTTTCAGGAGAGGAGTAGGTAGCAGGATCCAGCCTTCTGTTCTCTATGGATTTCCTGCTTCAGATTTTGATGTATATTTCTATTTTGGATTTATGCACTATATTATTTTGGTGTTCATGATCTAGCTGCTCTATGGGTATGTATTGGGTAGCTAGGAGATGAACATTGTCTATATTTATTATTGATGGACTATATTGATCACATATGATGCATGATATATATTTGTGACAGCCAATCGCATTATGATGACAGGATAATTGACAGGTTTTCAGAATGATTAACAGGATAATATAATGGATGATAACTATAATAAATGAATAATATATTGAGGTTGATAGATTGTGTAATGATACTGGATTCTACGGGTGCCGGTCGCCATTGGCATCTCCCGTGGTCTAGGACCGTTGCTGTTCGGAAAACCGGGTCGTGACAGAGGTGGTATCAGAGCACTAGGTTTACAGAATGTGAATTTAGGTAACAGATGAATAGTGATTGTAGTATAGAGGAATTGTGACTAGTTACAGAATGGGGTAGAATTAAGTATACTATGGAGCATAAGATTTCTTTTGTCGTTATTGCTGTTATCATCTATTGTATGTTTATATTCTGCGTTTTTACTATATTCTGAGACTGTTTTCGTATTTTTCCTACAGATTGTAGACATGCCAGATAGTAAAGACAGAGATACTCGGGAGGCTGAGGTTGCCTCCAATGAGTCCCCGGTAAGGGAGGTATGAACTACTAGTTGGTCCCTATATTTTAAACATTGTCAACCATAATGGCTTTGCATAATTAGTAGGCAGTCTTAAGTGAGTAGCTACCTCATTTGATTGTAAACCTAGTCGTGATAATCCACTCATTTATCTTTTTGGATGCATGATTTTTACAATCTAAATTGAAAAAAGCTGTCGAACTAACTATAAGCCTTAATAGATTATCCATAGACATAAACTCTAGTATAGTTATATAAGGATAATTAGGCTTATATGAAGTCATTTTCATATTAAGAAACTTATTAAATATTCGATAATCTCTATCGACCCTGAACATTTTTTAAGGTCTTGGGCTTATATGTTGCTACCTTTATTTGCATCCATCTTTTCAAGGTCCAAAATATAAGGAACCATTTTTCTTTCCTTAATTTTATGATCTCTTTTTCAGGAACCATTTTTCTTTCCTTAATTTTATGATCTCTTTTTCAGAAATGGGCTCATAATAGCCAATTAACTTCTTTAAAGCCCTTTCTTGCTTGACCACATCAAACCTTTTATTCACCAATTTTCATACCTCATTTGCTAAAACATTTCTATGCTCTGGTGAATTACCTAATGTTTCTTTAGCATAAAATTTCTTAAGGAGAAGACTCACCTCATTATGCATAATTGTTAATGAAGTTAATCTCGTTGGAGTTGAATCGACCTTTTTCTCTTTATCATTAGGTCCTCTCATTTTTCAAAAAAAATTTCTAAATTTATGTTCCCAGAAATTTAATATTGTTTGAAAATTAATCAGAGTTTATATTTTTAGTTCTATTAGTTCTACTAGCTATACCAGCCCACTTATAATATATTCCTTATGAAAGACTATCCTATCCCAAAATTGGTTGTCTTATAAATATAGGATATTGTTCTTCTAAAAAGACTATTACTTCTACTACTGCAATATGTTCATTAGTTATAAGGTTGATAGGATATCTTTTAAATATAGAGCCTATCCTACATTCCTCATATTCCTTACTTTTTCGGGGTTAATTTCACTTATGATACTCCAACTTATGGCTCACGCACATTATGGAGCTCTAACTTCAATTTGTTACTTAAAAATACTCGAACTTCATACCTCGCACACTTTAAAATACTTTTGTTAAAAATCCTTCAAATTCTTTAACTATGCTCATATGTGGCAATTTTTTTATTTTAAACAATGCCACATCGGACACCAATGGTGCAAAACATTTAATTGTGCACGTGAGTGATTTTGAAAATTGAATCCAAAAAAGGTACAAAAAAGCTGCTTCTTTGACAAACTTGAACATCATATCATATCAAGACATCTTAAAAACCTTCTTTTCAATGGGAAGAAGGTTTTAAATATTAAATTGAAATAAAAGCTCAATTTTCTCAATCAAATACCTAGTTAAATCCTTTTTTTTTTCCCTCAAAGCTAAGAATGATGACCTCTTCAAGTGAGTATTATAGCATTGCTGATTTCGTAGCTGCATATGGAACTCCAATATACTATGGTGAAGAGTCACCCCTTTGAACATCATAGGCGGAGGTTAATCCAGGCATGGAATTTTATGGATGTCGATATTACAGGTTAGTAAGATTTAACTTTTTCTTCTGTTGCATGTTGTATTCAATGGATGAGACTTTGCTATTTTAATTATTTCAGATTCCGTGAGGAAGATGTAAATTTTTTTTTGTGTGGATTGATCATGAATTTCCTGAAAAAACAAAGAATGAGATTAATGCACTGTTGAGGAAGAGCGAGAGATTATAGAGGAAAAAAAAAAGAAATGGAGGAGATGCAAAAAATTGTGAAGGTTATAAAGTTATTTGTTTGGGGGGTTACTACTCTCTTTGTTAGTATTCCTGTTGTTTGTTCATGGTGGGCAATGAAAATATAATTATTGTTTTTATTTTCAGTTGTTGGTGTAGTTGGTTTATAGGAAATTGAGTTTAGTGTACTTTTGTGGTGTAATGTTGTTGTAATTGAGCCATTTTGGCTAAAATCTAAGTGTACTCCAAGCCAACTATAACCTTGCAAATTATGTAATAAATGGTGTTCTTATTTTTATGTTTCATGTAAGCAATTTTAGTGTAATTGGTGCCTAAATCCAATATCAATATTGTATATGTATAATAAAATAGGTACTAACATAGTGAATTTCATTGAATAATATGTATATATATGTCAAATAATTCATAATTACAATAGATAAAATGAAGCTATATTTTCATGATTTTTCATGATTTCAATTTTGAAACTCTTTGATTTGTCATAAAGAGTTTCAACTTTGAATCACCATTGACTTGCCCACAAAATTATGCCCACTGACCTAATAAAAATGGAATCTTGGTAACATATATAGTTCTATATGACCAGTAAACCATGAACAAAAACTTGTATCATAACTTAATACATATTCAAATCATGAAGCCATATATAACAAAAAAAATAATGTGGCTTCCATCTTAGTTCAATCTATCATAAAAAAAAAGTTCATCAAAGTCACTTAATTACGACATGCTCCTACTTGTTGGTGTCTTGGATTTTGGTGATCTTTCATATGCTGCTTCAAACCTACTTTTTGTCATTGGGGACTGTCTAGCCTCACTTTCTTGAGTCATAACTTGTGGTAGAGTAGAATGAAAATTTTGAGACCCACTATAATATGTGGCCTATTGTTAATGAAAAAAATAAAAGTGAGTCAAACTTATTAAATAACACTATAATTATTAAATGGTTTACATTTATATGAAGTTGAACCCCAACTTATATCACATGGTGCACCAACAGTAATTGTGGTTGTTGAGGTACCTTGACTTGCATTCGGAGTTGGTGGGTTGTGCTTCCTTTGAGTTTGAAAATGATGACACCAATTATAGCAGTTTTAATTGAAATTTTAAAACTAAATTAATGCCCACTGTCTATTAAATATTTTTTCCCTAGTATTGGTAACAACAGCTTCAATCCTTGGAGTTGATGAGGGTCCACTTCTTGGGGTTGTTCCAAGCTGAGGTTCAACAGATGGGTTGGTTTTATGAAATCTCTTGTTATGGACAATTTGTCCACATTCTTTACACCTCATTGACACAGTTCCCTTTCTCTTCAACTTTCCAGTAGCTATGGCCTGCTCCAATTCTTCTCCCTCTTTTCTTCTTGCAGTTGGTTTTCTTCCTCTTTTTTTGTTCACTGCTGGAGGGAGTCAGCTAGTATCTATTATCTGCCTTTAGCCACATGGTAGATCAATTGGTTGGTTCAATGGTGTGGTTGTAAATTCTAAGAGTTGTTACAACATGATACAATGGATCTTCATATTACTCTGGTACTTCATTTTGTCCATATATCACAACAATTGCATGGGCACATGGTAGCTTGTCAAGTCTCATCTTCTACAGGTACAAGTTCTAGCTTCCAAATTCACAATAACTTGATGGCTTTTGCCATGTACCTGGACTCTAGATGAAACAACAAATGTTGGGAAGTAATCAACAGACAGTTCTTTAGTTTTATCCAACTTCTTTTAGATTTTTGGGCATAACAACAAATTTTTCTCTTGTGCTCTAAGCACTTTTTTGTTCTTTTTGGCTACCCTCCTCATCAGTTGATTTCCTATCATTTCAAGCATTGTAATAATTGGTTTGCTTCTTGCTTCTAAGATATACATGTTAAAGCATTCACACATGTTATTCAATAGTATATCACATTTAGCTTGAACCTTGAAGCAAGCTTTGTTCCAGTTCTCACATGGCCTTGCCTTAAGCCATTCTCTGCATTCTTTTGATTTATCTTCAACTTCTTTTTAAGTAGTCTTCAAGCCAGCTCTAGTAGCTTGCTCTAGCACACTTCTGTAGAAGGTCCTTGTAAGTTTTGCCTTTAAAATGTGCTCTCATATTTGTCCATAAATGCCTTGGAAACATCTGGTTGATAATAGAAAACAGCCCCTGCATACACATTAATGTGAAATAAGCTTGTAGTTAGAAGACATGAATTATATATTGAATAAGTGAAAGTATAATGGAAGCTCATATCTGACATGAAGGTCCACTGATAAGAGTTGTACATATTGAAATCAAACTTTAGATTTTCCAAAAACCGGCCCCACTTTTCTTTGTTTTCACTTCTAACCATATCATATACAATGGGGTACATACAATCCGCATATTCAGAATCCTAATCTTCATCAACTTGCCCAACAACATTATCTTCATCCTCAACTCTTACTGATTCCCTTGTCCCTCTAGGTCTCCCTTTATGTCTGATGGATTCATTGTTATTGTTTTCATTTAGAACTTCAACCAGATCATCATCCATGTCTTTCAAATTATTCATAAAAGTCTAGATCATCATCATTGCCTGTCACATCAGTGTAACACCCTAGAATTTCTTCAGTTACTAAACAGTTCTCTTAAGTATCAGTATAATAACAATGGGAATAATTACCTAGACTGAAGAACTAGTTCAACACCAAAGCTAAAGTTATTTAATACAGATTAATAGGTAATAAGCGAAATAAAATAATGTTAATTATGGGTAAAAAAAAGAATGAAAAATTGTAATGGAAGATGAAAAATCAATAGAATGGTAAAATTATAAATAAGTATAACTTTAGGGGTATTTTTGGAAATCCATTGTATAATACTCATAATTGAACCCAAAGTAATTTTATATGATAGAACAGTTTAAAATAAGTCTTTTCACTCCCCACACTATTATTTGATTCTCGATAGAAATAACAGAATTAATTACAGAAAATTAATGGGTAAAAATATAAATAATGAAAGTGTAGGGGCTTAAGTGCAAATACCCTAAACTTTGGCATATAAATACCATACCTTAGGATATTTTATCTACCATTTCACTATCTTATTCTTCCTTCTTGAAGTGGTCTAATTCTCCAAGCACCAAATCCATCAAATTTTCATGCAAATTTCAAGGAAAAACCATAGAAAAACTTGAATCTAACCTAAAACTAATCTTATTCCATCCAAATTTCATCAAGGCAATAAAGAAAAATTTGGAATTTTTCACCATAAGATTTTGGCTCATCCACCCAAGTGAGGTAACTTAAAGTTTCTGTCCATTTTATAGTTAAGATAGATGATTTAGATGATGAATATCATGGTTTTAGCAACCAATTGCACCGAGTTGCACTAATTGAAGGAAATCCCTAATTTTGGAACCCTAATTTGATTATGTCAAGTACTAAATCTTGAATTAGTATTATATGATCTTTAATTTAGTTAGAATAAGTGTTATTACCATCATTGGAAGCTAAATAGATGGTTATATTGGTGTAGAATTCAAAGTTGCTTCAAAGTGTTCATATAGCCAACTATAGGAAGATTTGGTGTTTAAGGTGAAATTTTGGCTATCTATGCCAATAGGTAAGTTCAATATACTTCATTTTACATGTTTATTAAGTTAGAATGAATTATGAAAACCTACATTTGGCTGAACCCTATATTGAAATTTCCTTTGAAAATTTTGCTTGATTTTCTTTGATTTCATCCTTGAATTTGATCCCTAATTATATGTTCTTTGTGACCTTTGAGTGTTGGTTACATTAACTTTTGAATTGATTTTTGGGCAATGCCAAGTTTCCACCAAAACCTTGCTTAAATGTTGATTGAAAGTTGCACACTAATTGTTCAATGAAATGCCTAAACCAAAGTTTCTTCCTTTGTTACCTTAGCCAATGATACTAGTGCATATGGCATTGGATGACCTTGATATTAATGAACCTATATTTGATTATTGCTACCATTGTAACACTTGTTATTGTTTACTGTACCGATATCCGCTATTTTGATAATACAGACTATTTCATAGACTGATACTGTTATTGTATCCTATTCATTGATATTATTCATTTAATGATACATATTGTTTCCTATACCTTGTAAATGTGTATTTGACAGAACTACCCGACCAATGGGGTAGTGGGTAAAATTCATCAGTATTGTGCACAATGACCAGCTGGACAGGGTTAATAGTCCAGAACCCTAGTTGGGAAGAGATTTGTCCTAATCATAAGGCTTGGCCCACTTTATATATTTTACTAATACTTACTGTTCACTAACCCCTTAGTCTGTCACTTCTACATTCAGACTTGACAGTTAATTCTATTATTGACACATCCTATTTTATTGTTATTTGTACTATTCTTTATAGACATTGATGTGCACTTTCCTTACCTTTGACACTGTCTATTATATTTCTTACTGTTACATTACTCTATATTTATTATTCTGTATATTGAGCTCACTGAGTATTTTTACACTCACACCATAGTAGTTTTAAACTTTTAGGACATGAGCAGTGATTTGGTTCCCAGATTCTTCTTCAAGGAACCATAACTTATCTTACAATGTAATTACTATAATATTTTTGTATATATATGGATACTTTCTAGAAATGCTCTATGGTCTGTAATAACTGGTATTTAGTAATAGACTATATGAATACTATAATTTTGTATGATGAATTATATATATTACTGGACTGACATTGGATTGATGTGTGGTATGATTAATAATAAAATTGGGACTGTACTACTGGTGTTCTACGGGTGTTGGACATCACTAACTATTTTCTCATCCTATGACCATCATACCCCGAACTCGAGTCTTGACAGAGGTGGTATCAAAGCTTAGGGTTACATGAATAGAATACAAATACAGTGTTAATAGAACGTATGGTAAATTATGGAGCATTAGGAATTCATGTTTCTTCTTTTGGAGTATTCATCATATATGTATATTCTGCGATACCGTACCATACTAAACTGTCATTTATTTTTTATAGTGATCGAGATGTCAGAAAGAGAGCGTGAACGTGTTACAAAATCAAAATATGACTGAAATAGGGAACCTAGCAGAGAGGCTGAGGTAGCCTTAAATGAGTCTTTAGTTCAGAAAGAAACAAAAGAATCTCCCCGATCTCGATGGAGTACAGAGGATACCAGAGATAGTGAAGATCCCTGGAGGGTAGAGATGATGTAGGGAATGATGGGTTACGTTGGGAATTGCAAAAATTGAGGCAAGAAAGGCAAGCAGTGCCTCCACCAATACCACTAGCAGTGCCTCCACCATTACCACTAGCAGTACCTCCTCCTACTACACTAGTTGTTCCATCAGCTATACCTGTTCCGCTAGTACTAGCGCCACCAGCAGTTATTCCAGTTGAACCTGTAATTCAGGAGGGCCGCCGTACTATTGATGAAGGCTGGGTAAGCATGTTTAATTTTTTGAAATTAAATTTGCTGGAATTTAAGGGGGAAAGAGGGGAGGAGCCGATAGATTTTCTGGAGCAGATAGAAAAGGTGGTACAGAGACTACCATGTTCTGATGCACGGGCAGTTGTGCTAGTGGGATTATTGTTAAAAGGAAAAGCATGGACCTGGTTTTTTAGACATATGGAGACTCAGTTATACAGTGATCGACCTCCTACCTGGGCATAGTTCATACAAGCATTATTGGATAAGTTTCTCACAGAGGGTGTGAAGGCTAAAAATATTGTTCAGTTTGAATAGTTAGAGCAGGGAAATAAAAGTGTAGAGGAGTATGTAGATGAATTTATCAGACTGAGTCAGTATGCCACCAAGATAGCACTGACAGAGGCAGATTTGATTAGCAAACACAGAAGAGGTCTGCATGTGTCCCTGCATAATGCTTTACTGCCTACAGAGTTTACTTCATTGACAACCATTATTGATAAGGCAATACAGATGAAAGAAAAGTATAAAGAAGAGAGAGCAAAAAGTTTCAGAGGAAGAAATGAGGATCCAGTAGGCAGTCTAAAAAGAGGGAAGGAAGTTTCCAGCAGCTACAAATAAATACAGTGTCCAAAGTATATCAAAGACAGTAGTCTGGTAGTCAGAGAAGAAGAGGACAGTGAAGAGGAACCACTGGACAGACAACTCTTGGGTATTTATAGGGACCCTCCAGACCAGTATCTCAGGCACCTAATTTACTAGTATGCGAGGTCTATGGTAGGAGACATAGAAGAGAATGCGGATGATAGACTGGTCCCTGTTTGAGATATGGCCAACAGGGCCATTTTGTTAAAGATTGTTCTATGAGATATGAACAACAAACTGCTACAATAGCTTCATAACCAATAGTACAGATAAGTCAGACTGATAACAGAAAGGTTGCAGAAAGAGGCAGAGGCAAAAGTCAGGGTTAGAGTAGCAGTCAAGCCCCTGCCTGAAGAGGACAAGGACGAGTATTTACAGTGAATCCTCAATAAGCGCAGAATGCAGACAATACAATAACATGTATGATCCCAGTACATAATGAAATTGATTAAGTATTGTTTGATTCGGGTGCCACACATTTTTTTTGTTTCACTAATATTTACACCTAAACTGTATATAGAGAGGCAGTTATTGAGGGTCCCGTTAGAGATCTCTACTCCTATGGGAGAGAGCATACCAATGATTTATGTGTATCCAGACTGTATGGTAGAGATTGAAGGAAGGTTTATATGTGCTAATTTAATTAAGTTGCATGTATTAAAGTTGGATGTGATATTGGGAATAGACTGGTTGACAACTCATCAAACAGTAATTGATTATTTTGAAAAGAAGATTAAATTTCAGCATGATAGACAAACAAAGTTTGAATACCAGGGTCATAAATGTGAATATGGTATTAAGCTTATTTCAATAATCAGGGCTCAAAAAATGCTAAGCAAGGGGGTATCCATCTTATCTAGCATATGTGGTAGATACTCAGAAGACTCCGACAGGAATTGATCAGATCCATGTTGTCAGAGACTTTCCTGATATTTTTCTTGAAGATTTGCCAATGCTAACCCCAGAAAGGAAAATTGAATTTGAAATTGATGTATACCCCGGTATTGATTTGATATCCATTTCTTCTTATCGGATGGCACCTACAGAACTAAAGGAGTTGAAGAGGCAACTGTAGGAATTATTGGATAAAAAATTTATCAGACCAAGTAGTTCCCCTTAGGGTGCTCCAGTATTATTTATTAAGAATAAGGATGGTTCGTTACGGATGTGCATTTACTATAGACACTTGAATAAAGTGACTGTTAAGAATAAATATCCTCTGTCGGGGATCGATAATTTGTTTGATCAGTTGCAAGGTACATGTCATTTCTTCAAAATTGATTTGAGGTTTGGGTGTCATTAGTTGCTAATTAAGAAGGAAAATATACCCAAGATAGCTTTTAGAACTCGGTATGGACACTATGAATTTTTGGTGTTGCCATTTGGATTAACAAATGCTCCTGCAATATTTATGGATTTAATGAACTGGGTCTTCAAACCATACTTGGATAAGTTTGTCTTAGTATTTATTGATGACATTCTTATCTATTCTTAAAGTGAAGAAGAACATGCAGAACATCTGGGAACAGTAAGAACATGCAGAACATCTGGGAACAGTATTACAGATACTGCGGGAACATCAGTTATATGCTAAATTGTCGAAATGTCAATTTTGGTTAACTGAAGTATGTTTTCTGGGCCATGTTGTCTGTAAGGAGTGTATTAATGTAGATCCCTAGAAGGTTTAAGCTGTTGCTAACTGGCCACGACCAACTAATGTTACTGGAATACATAGTTTTCTTGGTTTGGCTTGTTATTATCAGCGATTTGTAAAGGATTTCTCAAAGATTGATGCTCCATTGACCAAACTGACTAGGAAATAGGAGAAATTTCAGTGGACAGATGAATGTGAAAAGAGTTTTCAGACATTGAAGTCCTGCCTTACTACTGCACCAGTGTTAGTTTTACCAATGGAGACTGATAAATTTACAGTGTATTGTGATGCATCCAAAGTCGGATTAAGCTGTGTAGTAATACATAATAAGAGAGTTATTACTTATGCATCATGATGGCTGAATAAGCACGAGATGAATTATCCGACACATGACCTGGAAATGGCTGCAGTAATATTTGCACAAAAGATTTGGAGGCATTACTTGTATGGAGCTACATATGAAATTTATATGGATCATAAAAACCTACAGTATATCCTGCAACTGAAATACTTAAACCTGCGGCAGCGAAGATGGGTTGAATTATTAAAGGATTATGACTATGAGATATTGTATCATCCGGGTAAAGCTAATGTTGTGGAAGATGCTTTAAGCCGGAAGTTAATGAGTACCTTAGCCCATATTACAGATACAAGAAGACAACTGATACAAGAGTTGAAGGAACTAATTAATATGGGAGTTGAATTGGAATTAGGATCTCAGGATCAAAACTAGGCTCTGATAGCCCAGTTTCGGATTAAGCCAATATTGATTGATGATATTAAAGCAGCATAGGATAAGGATCTTTATTTATTGAAGTTAAAATAGGATGTTCAAAATGATAAAGCTCTTGAGTTCAAAGTGGATGATGGAGTATTGAAATGTAAAAAATGACTCTGTGTACCTGATATTAATGGGTTATGGAAGCAAATCATGAAAGAGGGGCACTATGCTTACTACAATGTTCACCCTGAAGTTATAAAGATGTATAATGATTTAAAGAGCATTATTGGTGGCCTAATATGAAGCGTGATGTAGCTAAATTTGTGTCTACTTGCTTCGCTTGTCAGCAGGTTAAGTTTGAACATCAGAAGCCATCTGGTTTGCTATAGGAAATTGAATTACCATAATGGAAATGGGAGCAAGTCACTATAGATTTTGTGGTTGGATTACCGAAGATTGTACGAGGATATGATTCCATATGGGTTATAGTTGATCGACTGACTAATCAACTCAGTTTCTGGAGGTGAAAACCAATTATATTGCAGCACAGTATGCCCAGCTATATATTAATAAGATAGTACAACTTCGCGGTGTGCCATTGATGATCATCTTAGATAGAGGAACACAATTTACTTCAAGATTTTGGCAGAAATTCCAAGAAGCATTAGCTACAATTCAGTACAGCTTTTCATCCTCAGACGGATGGTCAATCAGAACGCACCATATAAACACTAGAAGACATGCTTTGGTTATGTGTTTTGGACTTCAAAGGTAACTGGGATCAGTATTTACCATCGATTGAGTTCTCCTACAACAATAGCTATCATTCATCAATCGGGATGGCTCCTTATAAAGCACTTTATGGCAGAAAAAGTCGATATCCAGTTTGTTGGGTAGAACTAGGAGATAAACATTTAGAAAACCCTAAGTTAATTAGTGAGATAATAGAAAAAGTGTCCATCATTAAAGAAAGAATGAAAACCATGTTCAGTAGACAAAAGAGTTATGCGGATCCGAAGAGGAAAAATGTACATTTTATCGAAGATGATCATGTTTTTCTTAATGTTTCACCGATGAATGGTGTAATGAGATTTGAAAAAAAAAGGTAAACTATCACCTAAATATATTGGGTCATTCGAAATATTGGAAAATATTAGTAATATTGCTTACCGATTAGGCTTCCACCTAACTTGAGCCACATACATCCATTATTTCATATGTCGATGCTTTGCAAGTATATACTATATCCATCACATGTGCTGGAACTTCAGGATATCGAGATAGAGGAAAACTTGACATATGAAGAAATACCGGTGAAAATAGTTGATTGTCAAGTCAGACAATTGCGCAACAAAGAAATTATAATGGTAAAAATATTATGGAGAAAACAATCAACAGAAAGTTGCACATGAGAAAGTGAACAAGATATGTGCGCTAAATATTCACACTTGTTTCAGTAACAAGATATATTTTAATTTTAAATTCGAAGATAAATTTATTTGAAAGGATAGAATATAACATCCTAAAATTTTATTTAGTTACTAGAAAATTCTCTTAAATACTAGTCTAATATATATATATATATATATATATATATATATATATATATATATATATATGTATGTGTGTGTGTTATACTTTTAAAAATTAAAGAATATTTATTATGAACATAAATAAATATTTAATTACAAAAATCTAATAAAATCGTAACAAGAACAATTATATATACATCTTAAATTGATATGTATGTGTGTGTGTGCTGTAATATTTCGGCTTGCTCTTTTTTGTGTTTTTTTTTAATATATTTTAACCATTAAGATTTTTTGGAATCAAATTTATGAATAATAAGTAGTTCTCACATAAAGTCATTTTTTTTTTTAATTTAACAATTGGTTTTTGCATCAAAATCATTATTTTAAAAAATATCAAAATGGTAATGAATATACTTTCCAATAATTAAAAAAATATATATATAGATTCTTCACTTGCAAATTGGTAATGATTTACAAAACTCAAATAAAAATAATAAAAATATGTAAAGATACTTTAATTATTGTATATCGTATGTAAGAAAAATAAATATCATTATTGATAAAAAAAAAATTATTTCGTTATTAAATTAAATTAAATTTATAATACATATCAAAAAATAACTTAATGATAAATACATATAAAACTTAAACAATCAATTTAGATTTATCAGTTAAATAAATTATTAGAAAAATAATTATTTATTTAACATTATTTATGTAATAAATTATCCAAAACTTGTGTGTATATGATCTCATACCTTTTTTTTTTTTTAAATAATTTTTCAATTTCAAAATCAAATTTTCAATTTTTTTCTACTTTCCCCATATTGCATTGTTGGTGGGCTCTATAACCCCATCAAGTTCCCATTACCCAAAGTATTTGTTGGTATCAATGATACATTACACATGCCATGTTTGATTTATGGAACTATTATAAAGTATATTAACCAATTAATTAAATTAAATTATCAAAAAAATACTAACATTATTTATATTATTTTTTTGACGTTAACATGTTAAAATCTGACAAATTACCAAATTAATTATTATTTAAGATAGAATGTCATAGCCTGCAACTTTTGAGTTATTGTTCTGTTGCTATTGTAAGTATATGATTTGCTGTATAGATTCCTGATTTTGTTTGAAAAATTTTATTTAATTATATTATATAATATAAAAGATAAGATTAGTATAAAGTTTTAATCATTTAATTTAGTACTTATCAATACTTGGTTAATTTTAGGTTAGTTTTGTTGGTGCCTTTGTGCCCACACCAAATTGCTTCTTTTCCAACTCATTCATTAATTTATTTTATATATTTCATACCCAACAACCCAATTAATGCTTGATTTAGAAGATCTTTGTAATAGACAAAAAAATTTTGGCTCTTACTAATTCAAATCATTTGTTCATTTCTACCACATAGTACAAAGATCTCAGTTGGTGCAAAATGTTGGGATTTTTATTTGCAAAGTTATTTAGATTCATGGCTCAAATTCATTTGATAACTCTTTCCTCTTGTACTTTTAAATGAAATTTAATTTAATTTAAATATTTTTAAGAAAATTCTTCTTATAACACTACTCCACATGTAAATATTTTGTTACTTTCAACATAAAATCAATTTTATGAATCTAAAACAATCAATTCTGGTGATTTTAATTCCCATCCATAACATTTTTCATTACAAATTTCACAATTTACAACCTAAATCTTAAAAAAAAAAACAATATTATTAATTTATTTTAATACTATGTTTAATACAAGAGAGTTCGAATAATTTATTATTTTAATATTAATTACTTAATTGACATGATATAATGTGACTAAAATTTATAAATTATTTAAATTTTAAATTTTATAGATTTTGATAAATTTTATAAAATGATATCTAAATTTCTCTTAAATATTGTGAAATTATAAATTTAAATTTAATTTTATACATAATATATATATAATTTTATATTGGTAAAATTAAAATTTTAATATTTATTTTTAAAATAATTATATTTTATCACTAAATTAAAACACCGACATTATATTTCTATTAAAAGCTTAAGTCAACTATGAAAAGAGACTGAAGTTGTAAGAAAAATAAAAACAAAAACAATCATTTTCTTTGATGTGTAGTGGATGACATGACCAAGTCAAAAGCAGGAACATCTATAGCATAGCATAGCATCCACATTGTAGTTTCAACTTTACTTATAATTAATATTTAATACTGCTGTTTTTATTGTTATTATTATTAATTAATAGATAAAGCTCTTAATAACCCCATTAATGGAGCATCATAATACTTTGCTAATCCTTTTGTTTAACATATATAATTCTCTCTTTTTTCAAATATTTCTGTTGGAGATGCCTGAAATAACTTAATTATTAGGTGTATATTTATCATTTATAAAAGACATTATAAATTTGCTCTATTTATCATTTATTAAATATTTAACAAATAAATTTATTTTTATTTTATGAGTATAATTTAAAATTCTAGTATTATTATTGTTGCTATTTTTTAAAAATTTAATATAAATTATATACTTTTCATATTAATACATGGAGAATGAAAAATTCGAATATAGACTAATTTTCTAGTAGAAAAACTTATTATCATTAAATTATCTCTATGATTGCCATTTTTACTATATTATAAAAAGAGTTAAATTTTTTTTTATCTTATATTTATTTTATATTACATATTAGTTATTTTTAAAATATTTTGATAATTAATATTTTTTTTATAAATAATATAGCGTATAAAATTATATAAAATAAAAAATAAAATACATAAAAGATTGATTATCAGTCTATTTTAAAAGTAAATTTAATGTGAATATTAGCATTTGATGATATTTAATGGATGAATTAAAAAAAAAAAGTTGCTAAAAGTTGAAATGATTATGATATATTAAACCTGGAAAGTTGGTCTAGTGATTCCTTTCCCTTGTTATGATAAACACTCATTTGTACTGGAGTTTGTGATGTCTATTTATTTTTCCTTTAAAATGATTAAAGAAAATTGGATGCATGTGGGGCAACAACTTATAAACATTAGTAATTAAAGTGATACACAAAGTTCCATACATATGTTGCTAGTGGAGAAATTAAAGTGTTAATAGTTTATTTAAGAAATAAGATTATGAATTAGTGTGCATTAACATCAACAATCAAGACTACAAAAACTACAAAATTTACACACTAACATATACAAATTAAAAATGAGAAAAAGATACAAAAGCACCCTATATATATATTAAATTTTTATATATATTATTCTCACAAAAGTGGGTTGAAGATCTCATTGGAATAATCCTTTATCTAGCTGAAATATATATTTTTCCAAGGAAAAATAAAATATTATATTAAATAAATTATTTATTATCATCTTTTTATATTATTATTATTATTATAAAATAAAATTATTATTAATTGAATTTAAATATTGATATTCACTCTTATTTATCTTTACTTTCTAATATAGTGCACTATAATAAATATTAAAATTAACAGAATTAATTTAATGTTATTTAATACATACTATTAAAATTAATGATTAATAATAAGTATTCATTTATAAATATATAATAATAATAATAATGTTATTAAATGTCAATATATATTACTATTATCAAATATTTATAATAATATTATAAAAAAAATTATGATATTATTACTAATTTTTTTTAGTATTAAATTTTTTATTTTTATCAGCGTGTAAATTATACTTTTAAAAGGAATTATTTATATTAATTATTATTATTATTATTATAGAAGCATTTCATATTATTAGTAAGAAAAAGAAAAATAAAAAGGAAAAGTAATAAAAAAAAAAAAAGTGTAACACTCGAGAAACACAAGGGCATTTTCTTCTTTTTTATTAAGTAATAATTACTTATCTTAACCATGCCGATACTTTAGCTAATGACTCATTACCTAATGATTTCTCTTTTTAATGCTTTGCCTTGGAAATATGTTTAATTTATGACTAAAATAGGGAATAAAGCCAATAAATTGATTAAACATTAGAATATATGCTAAAGTAGTTGCAATTATTTGCTATTTTAAAGTTAAGTAACATGAAACCAACAAGTTTTAGCTTCTTTATCACTCTTATTTGCAAGTAATCTCTAAGCAAAAAGGTTAATGATTTTGATTAGGAAACAATCAACAACAAAAAAAAAACTAATCTTAATTTATTAAAACATTCAATTTAATTATTACCTGAAAGGGTTAATTTAATGTAAATGAGTTGTTAATCCAGATATTGTTTATATATACTTGCTTCCTACATTAAGTACGTGCATTTACACAATTAATTTATATAATTTATATTGGCACAAATTCATGTAACTTATGATTAATTTTACAAGTCACATTCATATAATAAATGATTAATTTGACTTTATTTTTGAATGCAACTATTAATTTTTTTTATTTTTATCGATTATTCAAATCCTTTTTATTAACAATAACTATTAACAGTAACGTAACTGATAAGTAATTATAAATTTTAATTTAATTTTTTAAAATAATTCATATTTAAATAAAAAATTAAAATATTTTTTAAAATAATATTTAAAAAAAAATAAATATTAATATTTATTTTTAATTATTATTAAATATATTATTAACAACTAACTAATATTAAATTTATTAAATATTAATCAATTTTCAATGATTAGTAATAACTGATATAAATAGTTAAATCAAATAAAATCTTACATTTATATGTGCATATGAGGCATGATTTATTAAAAATAGATCTCTCCTCTTTTTTTTTACCTCATTCATTTAATCTTATTTCCATATCTAATTTGACAAGAGAACCAAAGAAACTCAAAATCTAATTTTGGGCTTGTAAACTTAAATGTAGGCTCGGTTATTGAAACAGGAAACCAGTTGACACTTAACAGAGTTGCAGAATGCCAGTATGCAAAGAAGCATTTTTTTATATATAATTTTTATTTTTTCTCTAGCTTCAACATGTTAGAGGAATACACCCTTAATATAGAGAGCTCTATGCCTCCACCATAACAAATTACTACATATTAGTTATTGATATATACAATAACATAATTAAATGCAATTTTGACAGTGTTTATAAAATGCTAAATTATATAATTAATTATGGCTATAAAAGTCTATAATATTATGAAGTCAAACTATTTATACTCTCTCTCAAAAAAAAAAAAACATATTCAACCCAACCAATGTTAGTGAAATTATTTATTGGGATTTTTTCAAAAATATCGAAAAAAAAAAATATATTTCATTTCACTGTTAGAAAAAAAAATTTAAAAATACTACATATCTAAAAATATTTTTTCAAAAATATTGCAAATCTAAAAATATTTTTTCAAAAATATGACGTATACTAAACATATACCACACATACACCAAATATATAAAAAAAAAAATAGTAAAAATAAAAAAAAAATAAAAAAAAAATAAAAAAATGATATATTTATGTAATATTCCCTTATTTATTTTGGCAAAAAGATTATCACTAAACATTATATAAAAACATTTGCTATCACTAAGTGTTTATGATATAAAGATTAACATTAATGTTTGAATTGCCATTTTACCTTTCATTATGGAAGTTTAAATTGAAAAAGCAATTTATCAAGTGTTCAACTTAAATCATTTTTATTTCATTATAATTTATAACAAAAGATAAAAAAAAAAAAAAAATTAACACTTGAGTTGTGGTCATAATGATGGTCTTTCAAAAGCCCTAGTAACAAATTCAAGGGAAGCATGGGAAGTTTAAAAATGAAAGGCAAAATTGTAATTATAGGAAACTATTATTCTACAATATTATCTGCTAAACTTGTATATATATAACTCCAACTTAATTGAAATTCAAGATGTTATAATTTTGGACACAACTCAAGTATTATTAAACAAAAAACTGATCCTTTTACTTAGCACAACATAGTCACAAGTCTTTTTGATATTTTATTAAAAGCAATTTTATACTTTATACATTAATATAATGATATAATAATATTTGGAGTTAAAAATAATGTGTATCTTTTCCTTAGATAAAAAATAAATAAAAGAGTCTCGTCTATTAAATTTCTCTCAATTCAATTATTGATTTGAGTGTATAAGATAAAAACACATCTAAGTGTATCCAAATCTAGATAAGAAAATAGATAATAAATTTTTACTTTTATATAAGATGTGGATGTGGATATGGATAATAGATATGGGTGTTTATGAGTGTTTTTTTGAAAAATATTACATAAATATATTATTTTTTAATTATTTTTTAATTTTACGATTTTTTTTATGATTATTTTTTTTTATATGTTTGATATATGTCGTATTTTAAAAAAAATATTTTTAGATATACAATATTTTTGAAAAAATATTTGTAGATATGTAGTATTTTTGAAAAAAAAAATCTAACAGAAACATGAAATATTTTTTATTTTTTGGTATTTTTGAAAAAATCCTTTTTTTTTTTTTTGGTTGCTTTCCCTCATGCATTGGTGTTTATGGGTTATGACATATTTGCTTGATGGGCTATACCCTAAGTGTTTGAGACAGTGGGACGGGCTTTTCCTTTTTCAACTTCTTAAGAGGTTTGCCATGAAATTTACAGGTTTTCTATAACAAAAAAGCTTTCTATTGAAAAGCTGCTTCTCCTCCTTTCTAACTACGATAACAAAAACATCCAACAAAACTTTTTAAAAAAGAATGCAATGAGCTAGTACCTCTAACGTGAAGCCTTCTATTCAAATGAAACCAAAGATGACCTGTAAAATCCAGTATGGGTTCCTCCTATCTATTATTATGAAGGTAATTTCTTGCATCAAATCAATCAACTTTGAGATTCACCATGGTATTTTCATCTCTCACTCACCTTCTCCTTCACAACATCCTACTTACCTGAGACTTTATAAGTGCTTTCAAGTTCCGTCTTGTAGCTTTATCGCCCGTGAACCCCAGAATATCTGAGCTTATATTCTAATATTGTTAAAGAAAAAAAGAACAAGAAAAAACCTAGCTATGGGGATATTTAAATCAGAATCTCACTTAAATATATTTGGAAGTAAATATGAGACTGTAAATGGACTTCTGAATCAACTCGGAGCTCTCTGGGATCATAATGGATGTATGCATAAAACAAAAATTAATCATTGTGATTTATAATGTGTCAGAGAGACTTGGTCCAATCCGTTTTTCAAAAGAATGTCCTTTCTTTTCTTTCAATCCACAGTCCACATTCAACACAGAATTCTCATTAATTTTGCTCTAATCAAATGTGAATATCGACATGCAAATGTTAAACTAACAACAAAATCATTTCAAGTCACTTAAAAACCCATAGTATGTATAACTCTGCATGACATTACATATTTCTACTCCGAGGCTTTCCTAGAGAAGCAATCAGCATTTTGAATCATATTACTCCAGGTTCATCGGGCATTTATATTATTGCAACAACATTTGGGTGAAGGATCTTCTAGTTTACATGGCATATCAGTGAAAAAAAGTAACATTGCAACATAATATTGGATCCTGAGATATGGCTTCATTTTGCTAGTGTAAAGGGGCCAGCCTTTCTAAACCTGAGACTGAGCTCGATGGAAAAATTATCACAGATTGAGAATTAAGAGTTTAAAAAAAAAAAAGGTTGAGAATCTATACACAGACCTGCACCTCTTGGGTGCGCTACTGGATGATTGCAGATCCCTTTATCAGTAGACTTAAGCAAGGTGCAGTTAAGATTATATGTCCAGATATAGAAATTCAGTTTCACTGATGCTAACTTTCCAACCAAAATGGGCACAACTAGAAGTCAAGAACCTCAATGCCATTCATTTTCGTAACTTTATTGGCTCAGTATGCGAATATAGTAATTTTTTCTGCGTGGTTAATTTCTCATAGGCCAAACAGATTGCAAATTGCACATTTTGTTGGTTACCATATGCATAATGCTTCCCCAGAAAGAAAAAAGAGAAAGAGGAGAGACATATGGGCACCTGTTGATGGGCACTGCACTCCTCAGCTAGCCAGGGTTGAACATCTTCAGCCATTTCCTGGATTTGAGATATCACTACATCAGAATCAAAGTTTGCACTTAAGGATAGATATGGAACAAATTTGATTAACACCATACCTGGCACATGTAGTGAATGAGAAAACACAATCAAATTCAACTAGTGTTAAAAGCTCCTTCAAATTACCATAAATGTTAGTAAAATGTCAACTTATCAAAAATCATAATGCAATACACTGGTAATAAATAAAACACTACTATGCTATATATAGTTTACTGAAAAAAAAAATGAATTGTTCACCTTTTAAATTCTCTGCTAAATGTCGCATGCCATAGCCTAATGCATTCAAGGTAATTACTAATTGATTTTTGCAACAAGAACTACTAATAAATTTGACTTAAACATGAAAAAACCAAACATATATTTTTTTACCTCGAGTTTATAAATACAATATGATTTAAAAACATTACAATTATCAGAAGGCCTAATCTAAAATTATTTAGAGCAGAAACAAATAATTTATATAACGCGGAGTTCATCAAATATGAAAATAGCACAACATACAAATGGGAAAGAAGGTTATGAACATCTAATCAATGTATAATTTCTCAAGGTTTTGCTAATATAATGCATAAATCTCTAAATCATTCTACATAAGTAGAGCATTTGATTCAAAGTGTCTGCAATTTTACATTAAAACTGGATGAGCCTTAACAGCAAAACACAACCTCAAAGTACTAATACCTAGGAAATTACTTATTTGACCCCAACATTACAAATACCAGAAAAAAAAAAATACTATCATCTAATTATTTGCCCAAAAATTAAAAAAAAAAATGATAAGAAACATTTATTCGCTCCAGTACTTCTCATCAGCATCATGATCATGCTCCTTCTCATCATCAGACCCTTTAATCAAACTCATCTTGAACTTCTTCACATCATCCACAGCAGCACTCCTAAATAACCCGACATCAACGCTGCCTGATACCATGTGATATCCACGTGATTTCAAATTTGTAGGCCCATCATGTGGCATCGCAAATCCTGCCAAGTAGGCCCCACCGTCACTAGGATTGGACCCCAGTACTGCCTTCTCAGCTACCCTCATCATCTCTCTCACCTTCTTGTGACCTGGGTCCCACAAGTACCCCATGTTAGCACTTAGATCCAATGGTCCCATTTGTATACAGTCAACGCCATCAACGGTTGCAATCTCATCTGCCTTTTTGACGGCTTCTTCGCTCTCCACCTGGCACATAATAAGCAAATCGTCTGCATAATTACTCAAATACCCTTCGTCAATCCCGTAATTCGATGCCCTCACAACCGTATGCGCCGACCCACGGATACCCGCCGGCGGAAAACGGCAATACGACACCGCTTTCTTTGCCATTTTGGGGGTTTCGATCATCGGGAACATAATCCCTTGTGGGCCGAGATCCAGTGCCTTTTTCGCCCAAGTAGGACAACTCTCCGGTAAACGAAGGATAGCAGGTGTTTGAGTGGCGGCTAACGCACGGAGGCAGCTGAGTGCTTCCATAATGCCACCGGGGCCGTGCTCCATGTCAACGACGACGAAATCGTAGCCGGAAAAGCCAGCAATTTCAGCAAGAATAGGTGAGTGGCTAAGGAGGAAGAGACCATAAAGAGTGTCACCATTTCGGAGGCGAGATTTTAAGGATTTAAGAGGAGAGGTTCCCGATGAGATGGAATCGTCGGTGAATGAAGACTTAATGGGGGAAAGATCGGAGGCGGCGGGGGAGTATTTAAGTGGTGTAAGGGTTCGAAATGTAGTGATGGTGGTGGGATTTAGGGGTTTGAAAAAGTAGGGTAACTTAGAGAATGAGAAGAGGATTTTTGTGGGTTTTTCGAGATTTGGGGTGATAGAAGAATAAGTGGTGGCGGAGACGACAGTGGTGGGGCGGAAGCTGAGAGACGGCATGGTGGATCACTGGGTGGTGGTGGGATTAGGAGATGGAGACTATCGATGAAATAAGTTGTAAGTCTCTGTAGTGAGATAGACTTTCTTTTTTCTTTTTTAATTTTTATAATTAGTGGGATTTTTAAGGGATAATTGCAAAATTATCCATAACCTGTAGTTAGTCTTATTTCTGATTGATTTTTTTAACAAGTGTTTTTAAAGTATTTATGAGCATTTATTTTAAATAAATTAAATAAAAAAATAAAGATTTTGATAAAACTGTATATGGTTATAATGAGTATTATAGATCAAATTTTTATTTTTTATTTATTTAATATTATTTAAATTTTTATTTTTAATTCATATTTTTAAAACACTTATTAAAAAATTATTTATATATATAATTATTATTTTTAATTTTATTTTAAAATTTTGACATAATTTAAATGATTTTTAATTTAATTAAAATTTTAACAAATAGTATCAAATAATAGAAGATAATTAAATATTAAAAATTTTAATAATTTGAACATATAACATAATAATATGTTTCACAAACCAAGTGCATGATGTAAACAATCATTTTGTTATGATATTGTAGGATCATCACATCATAGAGAGACTAGGAATTCCAAAAATTAAATCTCTAGTGGATAATTTAAATCTTAAGATATTATTTTGTTAAGATACCTTATTGGAGATAATATTTATTTTATTATGATTTAAATTTTAATTTAATTTAATGGTATTGTAATATTTTTAAAATTAAAAAAAAATTTGTAGTATTGTGATTTATAAAATTTTTTCGATACATATATTTATTTCATGAGTGATAAAATATTTTAATAAATATAATTATTTATTTATTTTTTAGATATCAATATTCTTATCTTATTTGATTAGTATATATATTTATTATATGAAAAAAATAATTTTTTCAGAAATAAAAAGTTTTGAATTCAAATTTTAATATTAAATTAAATAAAAAATATTTTATTCAAGCAAAATATGTGTTTTTGATATTCTAAGACCAATTTGATATCAATATTGTTTTTGAATTTTGTTTTGTAATTATCATATAAAATTATATTATTAAAATATATTTTTTTTAATATTAAAAAATATTTTTTACTTGTTTTCCCTACTCGTTCTCAAAAGTACAATAATTTAATATTATGAAAATATTTGAATCTATTTAAAAATAGGTACGAGCTATTTTGAAATTTTAAAAATGTTAAATAATTTTTTGAGGGCGATTAATTTAAAAAATCATTTTAAAATTTAAAAATAAAAAAAAAATAAACTAGATATATTAATTTTTTTAAAATGTGTTTTCAAAACATAATTTATATTCAAACACCCTTAGACAACAAAAGAAAAATTACAACTACTGGCAAATTAATTCCATAGCAATTTAAATAAGAATATAACTCATGAATTTGTGGGTATTTGGTTCAAAATTCATTAGATTGCATTTGGAATTTTTGAAATTTAGATTTGAAATTTATAAATTTATAAATTTATTATTTGAGAAATATAAAGAATTAAAAATTAAAAATTTATTTTTTGAATAATTATTTAAATATAAATTTAAACGTGAAATTAAATTTAAAAAATGATAATTTAAAACTATATAACAAAATAATTATTATATATGTAATTTTTTAAAACACTTAATATTATATATAATTTTTGATTAATTATTTTTTTTAATTTAATATTATATATAATTTTTTATTAATCATACTTTACCAGATAAAGTACCATTAAAAAAAAAAAAAAAAATAGTAACTGGCTTCCCAAATTGTAATTGAAATAACTAGTAATATTAATAATAATTTAGAAAAATAGAATTATTTATTAGCAATTTAAAATTAAACGCACGTACATATCAACAACACAGTTACTTTTTAAAAATAACATGAAATTATAATTTTTTTTAATTTAAAACTCACATTATCTAATATTTTGTTAAACTTAACAATAATTCTTAATTTTTTTTATCAAGGATTAGACAAACTAAGCATAACGATTATAAACTCTCACTCTGGAAAAGAAATTTGATCTAATCTTTCTTTTCATTATTAGAAAGAGGCTCTATATGGTGATGTTGTTTAAGTGGAAGGTTAATTATGGAATATAATTTTTATTTTATTATTATTATTAGATATATTTTTTCCCTGCAATTTTTAATGGTTTGATCCATGATTTCGTCTCAATATCAACCTTTTAATTTCATTCATTTTTCAAAAAAAAAAAAGGATAATAACTTTATTTTTTATTTTTTTATTTATAGCATATATAATTTTCAGAATTAAATTAATATAATAAAAAGTAAAAATATTAATTTTTAAAAATTTTATTTATATATTTTTTAAAATAAAAAATATAAAGTTATTATATAATTTTGAATATTTAATAAAACAAATTTTATTAACTAAATTTCAATTTATTTATTTTTATCATGTTTTTATCTTTTTATTTCAAACTAAATATATTTATGTATTTTAATTATTTGATACTGCAAAGTACTATAAATTTTATTAAATATTGATGACTATAAGTAAAAAAGAAAGGTAATGCTTTATATTTCATTTGTTTAATATAATTATTGTATTTGAAATAACAAAGTAAAACTAGAAATTTGAAATATTTAATTTTTGACGAGTAAAATTTTATTAATTATTTGATCTAAATTTAAATTCATCTAATTTTAATGATTCAAATAAAATATTTGATTCAAATCCAAATTCAAGTATCAAATTCATATCATTTAAGCATACCATTAATTTAAGCTAAAAATAATATAATGAATTGGATTTTTAAATGATTAGATGTTTAATGTTTATTTATAAATATAAATTTTAAATGAAAAACATATTTTTAAAAGTTGTAGAAAATTTTTTTTGATAAAAACTGATTTTGAGAAATAATGAATTTTGAAATAATGCAAATCACAGGCCACAATAATTTTGGGAGAAGGATCATTAAGTTTACATGGAATATCAGTGAAAAATTAACATTGCAACGGAACATATTGGACCCTGAATATGATATCGTCCTGCTAATCTAAACCTGAGATTGAGCTTGATGGAAAAATTATCACCTTACAGGTTGAGAATCTTAATTAATGCAGACTTCCACCTCCTGGGCCAAGTCTTATATGTCCTGGAGAATCATACATTAAAATACAGTTCTTTGGAGCTCTATTATTCTAAGAGAATCAGTGTAAATTTTTAGGCAAAATATCACAGCAAAATTTACTACGGACAAAGGGTTAAATTGCCTCTTCGTTTTATGCCTAATTAGCACTATCTTTTTATTTTTGAACCATTTTACCACAATTTTTGTAACCAAAAGTGTCCAAGATAGAGCCTCTAGGAATAATCTAAATGCAAAGTACATATAATTTAAACAATAGATCTCCAATAATAATAATAATAACAATAAAAAGTGTACAAGACGCTCATTTACATGGTTTTTGAGTTTCATTTAGGCATGTGAGCAGAGCATCCGTTAATTTTTTATCCATTCAACCGAGGAAGATGTAAAATAACGAAATTAATGTGCTCTAGTATCAAGAATGCTCTTGCTAGAGAGAAAGACTCTGTGCAAGAGACAGACTAGCCATCGATGGATTTGAAATCCAAGATTGTAAGTTACTATCTTATGATCATCATCGTGAGTTTCCCGTCCTCAAAGTTAAACAGAACCACTGGATACTTGCGATAGAGATTAGGCTTGCTACCGAATTTACTTTGTTTCACATCAATTTCTAAGACAGAAAAAAGTTCGACCTAGATCTAAACAACAATTTTGACAGGAAATTTACCCGGTTGGATCAAGAAACAAAAAAAACCACACCCAAAGAAATTACAAATGTTTCATTTACAAAACGTGTCTGCCATTCCTCATCTTTGCTTTTCTTCCAGTTGAAGGTGCAATTCTAAGATGTTGAATATTTTAGAAACACAAATCTATAATAATCTACAAATTAAGGGGCCTCAGTAGCTTAGAAAAACAAGCATACAAGGACTCGCATGACATGATGGACAATGTTTAACATCAGGCTACAGCTACCGTTTCTTCTAAAGTCCACAAGAGTAGACATATAATACTAGAATTAAGCCAAATCCATGAAGCACAGATGACAAAACATAGCAAATCATTGGTCATAAGAGAACTTAATGCAAACACTGTAATAACTTGAACAACAGAACAATGCAAAGTTCTAAATTCCATTAACTACAAACAATCCAATAAGCAATATTAGAATATCATGCCCACATCCACAAGTATTTCAATAACAAAAAATGAATAAGACAAATGTGAAATTCTTGTTCATATCTCCTACAAACTAATTGACAAAATTCAAACCAGCCTTCACTTCACAGATCTTGCACGGTCAAACCTGAAAACAATTAACAAAGGCAGATTAACTTTAATAAAAGAACCAGCAATGGTCATTAAGCACTTTCTATCACATTTTCCAAGAATTACATGAAAAAAAATCTTCTTCATAAAGAAACAAAAGTGCCTATAACACTCTTTTACATTGCATGCAATAGTTCTTTCTATTTTCTTCCGCACAGAGACAGGGGTGGTTGTGTCCAAAAAGAAATTTGCAGGCACACAAAGTCATAAAAGGCAGGATTTGACAACTAACCTGGAGGCAGAGATTGCTTTAACTTCTCGGCTTTCTCAGAGTCAAATACACAAAGGGTGTAGAGGTACTTGGAGCAGCGGACCTTGAATTTGACCACATCTTTACTCCTCTTGATCTTCACAGAGCGTGCATCCTTCCTTCTTGCAGTGAGAAGGAAATCCTTAATCTCATGGATTTGCTTGGGCTGTATAACAAAATAATAACAGATACAATAAGCAGCAGCAGAAAGGAATTATGTAACATATATCAGTAAATAGAAACATATATTAGAAACAAGAAATTTCAGAAAATAAAAACAGCTAGGCAAATAACATGAAAGATATTGCCTCACGTGTATTCATAATAGTCACAAAATATAAATTGTAGTGCAATTCACAGGAATTTTATACTTGAGATATTACTTCACAGACATGGAAAACTCATCAAACAGTGAACAAGTTCCTAAATATAGAAGCTAGAACATCAAAATTCTGTATAAAAAGTTATTGAAATGTTGAACAAAAAAATATAGTTTCCCAACGTCCAAATGCAGCATAACATGCAGCCCTGGATAGCGAGGGAAACAACTTCTTAGGCTTCACATATAGCAGCATCAACTAATTGAACTTAGTTTAAAGCTGTGAGCTTACAGTAAAAACTCGCATGAAGCCATTACAGTTCACCAAGAAATTTTGAAGTATAAATAAAGATCAAAATTTTGAGAAAAATGCATAAAAAACTCAGTCCCTTAGACGTTCATAAAAGAATTGCAATCATTACGACAAATAATCACAGGTCAACAATTGGCCTCAACTCAGCTCCATTTGATATTATTTAAAATAAGATATTAAGTACAGTTTTCTTGCCAAGAGCTGGGCGCTACCAGTCATGGAAGAAATTTGAAAAAAGCAACAGAAAAGATATGCCAAAACTATACCAAGAAATGGTTTTGAAATACAACTAGAAAACAATTCTAACATTTCCTTTTTGTAAACTGAGGGAAACAACTAAACATCCCTCACTTGTAGGGAGGCATAACTAACCACTTTATGAAAAACTATAAGATTAAAGTAAGCATCGACCTAAAATTTCCACAGTTTAGCCAACTATTTCAAACCAAAACAAGGAAAAGTAAATTATGAGAAACACCTACTACAGATCTCAGTCCCTTAGATGTTCTTAAAGAGTTGCGATCATTACCGCAAATCATTACAGGTCTGTAGGACTCATCATTGATAAAAAGTGAAGTTGAAACGTTGTTGCACTAATGCCGTGCACTGCTGGATAAACAAATGGAAAAGCTAAGGTAGAGACATTTCAAAACAACACTATATTAAGAACCTCTACCAGAAAATGGTTTAAAAAATCTCATTTGGAAATAATTAATCTAATTTCCCAATGTAGATATTGCACTATAATTTAACTACGAATTAAAAAAAATGTGGTTTTCCGAAGTCCAATTGCAACATAAGATGCAGCTTTGGATAGCGAGGAAAACAACAATTTAGGCCTCACAAATAGCAGCATTAACTAATTAAACTTAGTGTAAAGCTGTAAGGTTTCTATAAATTATGATAAAGCCCTTGCAATTTACCCAAAAAATTTCAAATCATAAGCAAAGAAAACAAAATTTGAAATGTATCAATGAACTCAGTCCCTTAGATGTTCTTAAATTTTGCGATCATCACCGCAAATCATTACAGGTCTGTAGGACTCATCACTGCTCAATTTAATATTCTTAATTAATATAGAAATTGAAATATAGTTGCTCTAGTTTTTGCATACTCTCAGTCCAACAAAGACAAATAGCTGAGAGATAGATTTAATAAAACTTGAAAGCAACACAAACAATATCGCTTCAAGGGAACGAGTCAAGAGGGAATAGATCAAAATCCACACTGACCAGATAGTGAAGCATTCATAGGCTAAATAAAGTAAAATTAAGAATCTATCAATCTTAAAACCCTAAACTCCTCAACAATACAAGAACCCACTAGATTGATCAAGAAAATGAGATCTGCTATTAAAACCCATTAATCGTTTACAGCAAAACAACAGATATGATTCACCCAAACATCAAATAAGTATATTCAATAACAGTGAAGAGAAAGTTGGCTACCATTTTGAACGAGTCTTTTGATAGCTTCTGATTTCAAAAGATGACCACGCCCCCAAACCCTACGTTCGTCGATCTTCACATATATATAGGCCAGTAGCATCAGCTTTTAAACCCTAGAAATTTTTATGTCCCGTGCTGCCATGTTTGCCCCTGACTGTTTATTATGGGCTTTACCATTCAGGTGGTTTGGGCTTTGTTTGTGTTTTACTGGGGCATTTATAAATTGGCCTCCCTTTCTATTTAAATTCTATATGTCGCCTGTATTTTGCGTGGTTTTGATTATATTTATTTTATTTAACTTGAGTTTTCTTACAATATATTAATATGCGAATTATTATTATTAAGTTTTTATTTAATTTGTATATAATAGTAAGTGTATTTTTTTTGGATAATTGACTCATAGTGGATTCCTTCTTATTAGAGATATAGTCAGAAAAAAAAATAACGGGTGAGCCGAAAATTAATATTTTTTATAAAGTTAGATTTAAATAAATTAAATGAATTTTTTTTTTTTTATAAACTAATGCTATTATTAATTAATCTTGTATGGCCGATTAATAATTATGCATAAAAAAATTAAATTTGAATAGGTTAAACAATTTTTTTTTTTTATAAATTAATGATTTTTTTTTTAGTTCAAGTGGCCTAAGCTCACCTGTATTTTCGTAAAGTTTTATCCATATCTTTTTCTAGTACTAAAATTTTTTTTATTTAATTTAAATATTTTTTATAATTTTAAATATTAATCTGAAAAATATACATGATTTAAATTTATTATATATGAATTAGAGGAAAAATAATAAAAAATTTATTATATGTATTGTTCTGTATAAAATTATAATAATATGAAAAAAAATGGACTAATTAACTTAATATAAAATTTGCGTTTAAGAAGTGTACATGAAAAATAAAGAGAATAATAAAAATAAATAAATTCAAAACAATGGGTTATATTGTCCTTGTCCAATATATGAATTCTCAAAATAAATTTTTTAAAATTATCGTAGACATAAATAACGTAATTTTTTACATTTTTAATTTCTGTCTTAATTGCGAATAAATGTTGACAAAATTATTAAATAAGATAACTCAAACAGTTAGATTAACAACTCATTCTTGAAAAAATTTATTTAACTCAACTGTATTAGCGCTTCCCTCATAGTGTATGATACTTTTATTATTTTTTTATTATTAAATTTAGTTAAAATATTTTTATTTCATTTAAATTAATAATTTTTATAAGAAATAATTTTTATAAGAAAGGTAACAATTATGATACTAAAAATTATATTTAATAAATATATAATTTTTTAATAAAAAAATATCATAATAAAATATTTCATTTTACGTGTTATAAAATAATTTTTTTAATTTTTAATTTTGTTTAATTTTTATTTTAGAAGGAAATTATTTTTTTAGTATTTAAAAAGCTAATTAATCAAATAAAAAAGAAAGACTATATTGATACCTTTTTTTTTTTTTTTTAACATTCTCACGTTCTTATTTATCATTGAACATGACTATAATATCATTATTACATTATTTAAATAATAATTTTTATAAGAAAAAATATTTAATTAAATGTTATTCTTTATTTATTAATTTTAATTCTCTCTCACACACACCAATATATATAACTTTTTATTAAATTTTAATTTTTTGTTCTCATATGAAAGGATGACTTACTAAAAAAAATAAGAAAAAGAAATTTAAGTTCCATTTACTTCTATTTTATTATTTATGCTTTTTATTACATAAAATGATATTTTTATATTTTTTAAAACATATATTTATTAAATATAGAGTTTTATATAAAAATAATTTTTCATTATGATATTTTATTATATAAAAAATATAGTTTTATTAAATATAGTTTTTAGTATCATATTTTCTAAAAAATAAAAAAAATATGGACAAATAATAATTTTATATATTAAAAGTAATAATAATAAATAAATCTACAATAAGAAAATGAAAATTAAATCTTCATTTCTTATAAAAAAAATATTAATTATTCTTATAAGAATGATATTTTAATCAAATTTAATAATAAAAAAGTAATATGAGTGTCAAAAATTAAAAGAAATTGTCAATATTACCTTCTTTTAATTAAGTGAAAGGTACATCTCTAGGTGAATATATTATATATTATGCTAAAATTTTGTAAAAAATTCAAATCTCATTTGATTTAACTGTTAGCTATTAATTAATAGATAATTGATTTATTGTGAAGTATTTAGTAAATTATTATTAGTTGTTGTTGTTTATATGTTTAATTATCATTAAAGATAAATATTAATATTTATTTTTATTAAAATATTATTTATAATTGAATCATTTTATCTTTTTATTTTAATATTATTTTAATATGATAATTTATTTTTTATTTAAATAAATAAGAGATGTTTTAAAAAAAAATTTAAATTGAAACTTTTATAAATATTAACTTTTTGATTATCTAACAGCCAACGACAATCGCTTAAAAAATAACTAAATGGATTTGATACAGCCGTTGAGAATAAAAAAATAATAATTGTATTAAAAAGTTTTATCAAATACCTATTAATTAAATAGATTTCAATTTTTTTAAAAAATAAAGAAAAAAATTTAATTAGATAGATTTTCTTACGTAATTTTTTTTTTTAAAAAAAAGAAAAAAACTTAGTTAGATAGATTTTCTTACTTAATTTTTTTTAAAAAAAAAGAAAAAAAACTTAGTTAGATAGATTTTCTTACTTTACAAGGCATACAACTTCACCTATAAATATCTACAATGACTTAGAGCAACTTATTATATCTTAAAATATATATTTGCAAACTATTAGCTTTCTATATTCTTAGCTTCTCACCAACAGAAAATAAAGATGGCCAAAGTTTCATTCAAGCTAGCTTTCTTAGTTGCTCTATTGATCATTGCTACTCGTTAGAATCTCTCCCTCAATCTTCTATTTAAATATTAGTTTATATTTGAATATCTAAATTAATTAATGTTTAAAAAACATGTTGTTGCTGTATGCAGATGCACAATTGGGAGCTAGCGAAGGTTTTTCTCCTTGTAAAAAAGATAAAGATTGTGAGGGCAAATGTGGCGACCAATGTGAAAGTTTCGCGTGCCCATGTCAATCGGTTGGATGTTTATGCCATTCAAGCCACTTAATAACTTAAGAGTTTGATCCATTTTTGTGGATGTTCAAGGGAAAATTAATAAATTAATTTTGTTTCCCCAATAAATAAAATTTAATTTAATAAAGATTTTCAGGATCCTTTTTTATATTGTTATTTTCTTCTTATAATTAAAATTACTTAACTTTTGTGTAATTATTTTAAAACTCAAATAAAAAGACAAATTTATGATCCAAACAATAATTAATTTATCCATTTCAGTATAATGTCCAAAGTTATAAGATGATAATTACAGTCTCAAAAAATCAGAATATATATAAAGTTAGTATTTTTAATTATTCAAATATAAAATTTATTTAACTTTTATTGAGAAATATAAAATCGATCCAAAGATTCCAAACAAATAATAATAAAAAAAAAGCCCTTTGACATGTTTGATAAGATAAATTAAGTTTAATAAAAAGAATAAGGCAAAATGAGTAAATTAACTAAAAGGGTATAATTACAATTAAAAATTGAAATGATAGTAAAATAGTATATTTTAAAATATTTAGATATAATTATAATTTTTTTTTTTTTTTCTCATGAAGTCTTTTTTTTCGTATAAAACTGTTTGAAATGAAATTAAAAAATTGATATAACTGACTCTAATTAATTTTCAAATTAAAATTAAGTTGAGTTGATTTGTATCATAATACATTTTCTCATCTTTTCATTAAATTTATATGAATCCAAATAATGTCATTATTATTATTATTTAAATAAAATCTAGTTCCACACATAATTATTTGTATAACTAAGCAAATTAGGACATGGATGTTATATGGTGGGGTTAGGATGCCATATAATTAGTGTAAATGCTTGAATTGCTATTGTTTATTAAATTATTACTTTAATTGCTATTGTTTATTAAATTATTACTTCAATTGCTATTGTAAAATGAAGCCTAAGAAAATTTTGCTTCAGAGATTGAGTCCTAATTACCCTTAACCAGAAGATTTATGTGGCTTGGGTGTGACTGTTGTGATTTCTTATTGGTTAGTAAAGTGAAAAATGAAAATGAAAGTTACATTTTGTTGAATTGTGATAATTTCATAATTTTAACGAATATTTTAATATTATGATTGATTTTTTATTTTTTTAGCTTATAAATTTCTTTAAAAATACTAAAATAATAAGTTCAAAACAATGGGTTATGTCTAATATACGAATTATCAAAATAATTTTTTAAAATTATCATACATACATGAATTACTTAACTTTAATGATAATTTTAGCTTGCAATTAAATAATTATTGATAAGTGCTTTATTAAATTATTGGATTAAACTCTTTGTTGGTTGAATCTGAATCAGTAAGATGAAAAAAAATTAGAGTGGTTTGACAAAAACTATTGAATTCCAAGGCCATAGTCCAAGTCCTGGGAGGGCAAAAACATTTTTTTAATTTCTGAATATTTTTTTAAAAAAAATCCAAGTCCTGGGAGGGTCAATGATGAGGCGAGAATTTTGATATACTTTAGACAACATTTGAATAAATCGAGTAATTTATTTTACTTTTAAATAAATTTATATTTAATTCAGTTGCAGGTTTGTGTTGATTCTATTTTTATTTAATTTATATATTTTTCAAATATTTTAATATACATGAATTATTATTATTATTAATTTTTATAAAATTAAATATTATTATTTTTATAATTTTTAATATTAATATAAAAAACATATAAAGATCAATTAAAAAATAATAAAAGATACTAATGTATTGATTTGTATTATTTTGATTAGGACTTATAAAAAAATTTAATGACATAAAAAAAAATCTAAAATTTGACTTTGTATAAGTTCAATTTTACGAGCTCAGTTCATATAAATTTTGATTTTTAATTGAATTATTTGACATAAGATAAAATAATTTTTTAAATAACTTTTGAATTCACTTTTGATTATATAAAAACACAATTTTACATGTAGTATTTTAATTATTGATTAAACACACAATATATTTATAAAATAAATTAATTTTAAAATATTTAACTTTGTAGCTTTATTAATTAAAATTTATTTGTAAATTTTACTAAATTTAATGAGATTATTTCACTTCTAACAAATTTTATGAAATTAATAAGTATGATTCTAAATGAATATCAATTTAAATAATTGTATTAAAAGACTTAGATTTTCTATATAAATTAGGTGGAAGGTAAATCACTAAGTGTATTGTATTGAAAGATATAGATTTTTCATATCAATTATGTAGAAAGTAAATCTAAGTATACGTATTGTAGAATAATTCTTGTATATATTGGATGTATTGATTAATTTAATAAGATAATAACACAGAATAAAAAAGAGTTTTCGTATCTTTTATTCAAATTATTTTTTTAGTTGCTCTCTTGATGATTGTTACTTATTAATATCTCTTTCTCAATCTTGTATTTAAATAATTTTTATTAATTATTTTAGATTAATTATAAAATTATAACTAAAAACACTAAAAATTTAAATTTTTAGTGACTAACAATTGATTCAAACATGTTTAGACTCGGTCAAAATTCATCAAGATAAACTCTATTAGTTTTAAATTTTATTATCTCAATTAATTAATGTTGAAAAAACTTTTTGTATGCAGATGCACAAGTAGAAGCTGTTGAAGAACTTGGCCTTATAGTTCCTTGTGAAAGGAATTCAGATTGTCTGGGCAAATGTGGTGACTTTTGTCTACCAACACAATGCAAATGTCGAAATAAACTATGTAAATGCCCTCAATTATTTATATTCAAGCCACTCGATAACTCGTGGTTGATACATTTGTGGATGGTCAAGGGAAAATAAATAAATTGATTTTGTTCTCTAATAAATAACAATGTTTTAAGAATTGGATCGATTAAATAACCGATGAAAATAGATGATCAGAGATTCGATTGAAATCGAATCGATTAAATCGAAAAAAAACCGGTATACATATATATGTATATATAATTTAACATTTATTATATATATGATGAAATAGATATATGCAATTATGGCTAAATTAAGAATTTATATAAGACTATATTTTTTATGATGTCAATCCAATTATATTAAATCAAAAGTTATATATAGTAAGTTATAAATATTTATTTGCTCAAATATCTACTCATGCAATAGGGTAACATGTAATATATGGTCATGAATTTAGCATCGGGTAAAATTGAAATGAAGTTGCTGAAATTCTCTTATTTTTTTTTTAACTCAAAATAGTGTCATTTTTGCTTGATAAAAATGATGTTGTTTTGATAAAAAATAAAAAAAATTTAATCCACTCAAATCAGAAAAATCGATCCGGTTCAACCAATTCATTGGTTAATCAACTAGTTCATAGATTTTTTAATCAATTTTTAGGAGAAAGGTAAATGGAGACTGACCGGATCGATCATAGATTTAATTTTTGATTTTTTCGGTTTAACCGACCAATCCGATCTGATTTTGACAATCATGATAAATAACATTTAGTTCGATATATATTTTGAGGATACCTTTTCATACATTTATTTTGTCTTATAATTAAGATGGTTCTTTTAATTTTTGCATTATCACTTTAAAGTTTAAACTATAAATAAAAAGAAATGAAAGAAATATATAATTATAGATATCGATAACATCTACTTTTCTAATCTTTATTACTTCTACCAAAACACCTTTCTTCTTATATAGACGTTGAAATTGCTTCTGGGTGGTGAAGATATTAAAAGAGACATAGTGGAGGTAAATGGCATGAACAAGAGTAGATTAACAGCTTTAGACGTGTTAGATGTTGCACAACAAATGGCTACTTCGCACGCCGATTACATGCTCATAGAATTGTTTCATAAAGCAGGAGCCTTGAAAGCAAAAGAAGTTGTTGAAAAGTGTTAATGTCGTTGCTACTCATAATCATATGTCCATTAATCCAGCAACAAACTCCTACATATATGAAATTTTCTCAATTCTTCCTAAATGAGATAAAACTGTTAAATCCGGTGACCTATTACAAGAAACTAGCAAGAGAAGTAGAAGAGTCTACTTCACACACACACACAAGAAGCGCTACTGGTTGTGGCAGTACTTTTTGCAACAATGACCTACCAAGCCATCTTGAATCCTCCTTTTGGCTGGAATATTATTGATCAAGTTCGCATGATGCTACTTTAGCAGAAAAAAGTGCCATTCATTATTTTCATATTGTTATAATTTATATTAAATAATAGCTTTTATGAAATGATACTTAATTTTTAAATATTTTAAAAATATAAAGAAATATTAGTTAAATGTAAAATTGATTTATGGAGTGGTTAAATACACTCCAAAAATCTTAAATGCTTTCTATTTTACTTTTTTGTCTAACAAAATGACTGAAGTGTCCATTGTTAGGTCAAATCTGTAAGTGTACATATAGTGGGCAAGTTATAATGTGTAAATAAAGTGTTGGTTCCTCGAAAGAGGTGTTGCCAAGAACCAATTATTAGTTTCTTCTATTATTTAGAAAAATAAAACTAATATTGCAGAATTAAAGTGACTAAAAGGATGAAAAAATATCAAGACTAACAAAAATAAGAATGAAATATTAGGGTTTAGATTTAATCTTTCTTTATGTTTTCTTTAATTAGTTTTGTTTATTGAAATTAATAACCAAATTTTTCGCAAAATTATATAAAGTTTTCTCTTAATATACAACACAAAAATTTACGTTAATTTTAAATCTACTCTCATAATTTTAAGAAATTAACATAAATTCAATAGATTTTTTAAAATACCTTTTAGTGATTATAAAAGTATTTATCTCTAAGCAACACATATTTTAGGTATGTTAGTTTATTGAATAAATATTGTATTTCCACTCTCGCTACCTTATATAATATCTTAATTAATGCAATTAGGAGTCAATTAATTACAAATCTTTGATCCCTAAAATAATAGATTAATTCTAATAAATTCAATTAATTTAAATATAAATAATCATAGATAAAACCAAGAGACTGCATCTAAATCCCAAACAAAGAGTTTAGTTATCCATAGAAAAAAGAAGAAAAATAAAAGAAATAGAAAGAATGAACACGTAAATATTGAACTTTTATTAAACTAAATTAAAGAGTTCAGAAGATTTTAGAATAAAAACTAGGAATTATTAGATGACTTGAGCTCTTCCTCTTAATGCCTCTTCAAAAAATAAGAGACATAAACCTTGGACTTGGAACAAGATAGCTTGAATTCAATCTTCAAAAATTTATAATACAAGACTCATCTATATGTAGAGTTTTACATTTGGTATTTGGGAAAGTTTAGAAGTCCTTCAAATGCTAGAAAAATCATTGAGATCAAAATGCATCTAATTTAGGTCAAGCTAGGAGATTCTCCACTTTAAAAAACCCCAAAAATTTTGCATCTTGAGCTTTAGAGATTGGACAACCATGCAGCCTCCCTTGCATAGTCATGCAAGCTAAGCTCTTCAATGCTTCAGATTTTTCTCGACTTTGAATAAAATGCTAAAAATTTGTATAGTCGTGCAACTTGAAATTGCTCTGCTTCGCCTTTCTTTTGATTTTCAAGCTTGTACAGTCATATCTTCAAATATGCATGACATGCCTCTATTTAAAGCTCCACTTTGCACTTCTGTCGACTTTGATTTTTAACACCTTAAGCTTTAAAATACCTTGAATTTGATATGAAACTTCTAAATTTCCTAAAGAACTTATAAAAACAAAACTTTAAACCAAAATTAAGAAAATTTAGAGGAAATAACTTGTAAAAGTAGCTTAAGATTGAAAAGAAATTAATAAATTTCTTTTGAAATTATATCACTTTTTCTGCATATCAAATTCCCCCAACTTGATTTTGCTTGTTCTCAAGCAAAATTATTTTTATTAGACAACAACATGGGAAAATTTTATGAGGAATATTTTTAAGGCCTCAAAATAAATGATTATGTAGAAGCAATTTATAAACCCATAACAACCTAAGTTATCTGTTTTGAAATCCAAAATTTCTCAATCTTAATTATGTCTTAATTACCTTTCCTTGAATCCATCATAAAAAAAATTATTGCATTTAAATAAGCTTATACACAAGTAGTATCTTTAAAAATCTCTTAAAAAGATGAAGAACTCAAATGTCATAAGCATGTCAAGAAAAATTTCTCCACTAATGTAATTCACAATTCAAGAAAGGTCATTAGATCTTTACTAGGCTTGTAATGGGGTCTACATGAGATGAATGAGCTGAACAAAGAAAAGGCTAATTTGCATAAACACAAGATAATTATTACCAAAGTTTAGAAATTAATGAACTTTAAAAGGAATTTATAGAATAGGGTCTTCAAAAATACCATTTAGAGAAGACTTATTTCAAGCCTAAGCGATTTATTTCATGAGCTCTTTCTTTAATCACCATCTTCAAATATTTAGGGGTAAGCAAGATTTTTTTTTTCCTTTCTTTCTTGATTTTTCTTTTCTTCTTTTTATTTATTTATTTATTTATTTCTTGCCTTTTTCTTCCAAACTTAATTTCTTTTGATACTCTTAGTGATGAATATGGTATGAAACGATCCCTTTTAATAAGCTCATAACCCTTTTACTCCATTTAAAGCTCCTAATTTTCATTCCTAGTAAAAATTATCTTGCAAACAAAGATAGGAGAACGAGGTTTAAATTTTGACAAGAAAAGAAAGTTTAGAACTTAAACAAGGATAAAAAAGAGTCAACTAATGGAAAGGCAGATATAAGTTAAACGTTTAAACAAATAATGCTTAAATCACACTTTTCATTCCAAGTGAATTAAGAATTTTGTCTCAAAAGCTTTGCAAAAACATGTTTTAAGATTAGAAAGGTTAATGAAGATAAAATTTGTGTATAAATCTCTTTAAATATGCATTCACAATTTCAAAATAACTAAATCAAGGAAAAACAATTAATAGCATAATCTTAATAAAATTTAATTCTTACCTAAGATGAAAACTTGACCTGTCAAAATTAATAAATTATTTATTCAAAACCATTGCAACTTATCATTGGCCTTTATAAAAATATCAAATCACAAAAATTATCATAAGAAGCAATTTACTAATTCAAATTCCATTAACTCAAGTCCATAAGTCTGAAAATTAACACAATTCAAAAAACAATAAAGACTAAAACAGTACAAAACAAAACATTAAAAATAAAAAACATAGAGAAACTTTCCACAAACTTAAGAATGGACATTGTCCACAATGTCAAAATGTAGGAAAAGAAAAAGATAGGAATCAAAGATCGGAAGAATGTGGTGGATGGGGGTGGTTGGTAAGAGATTCCCAAGTAAGCAAACAAAGCATTAAAACTGCCGTCCACATTTTGCTCCAAGCGATGAAAAAAGTTCTCCAAAGTATTAAACCGATGGTTGAACCCATCAAATCTCTGATTCATCATATCCTGCTAAGTCTACGTACATCTCTATGCCTTTTCCTATAAGTATAACATATAGGATTTGTGAATTCCTGTCTTCCAGAACTAGTCTTGTCACGAGTCATCTTAGATGTAGAAACGATAGGTACATCTCCTGTTTGGATTCTCCTATTTGGATTTTCTTATGTATCCTCCTAGACTGACTTTGAATGGAATACTGGGCTGAGTACTCTGTTCCCTAACTTGGAAACTACTCCCTCCTCTTTTATTATAGTTACTCTGCCCTCCAGTCTTGGACTTCTTCTTCTGTTGCTTCTTTTTTTGTTCTCTATCTTTGTAATATCTGTCAATTTTATTGTATTTTTTATTAAATTGTATATTTGGAGAATTAATTAATTTCAAATATGAATGTTTGAGAATTCCAGAATTTCTGATTTTTCAGTTGCAGGAAATTTTGATGGTTAATTGCATATTCTTAGAAAAATAATTTGGTAAAGTGTAAAATATGAAAGTTAAGAGTTTATGTCTTAACTAAAATGCTGTAAAATGACTTAACAGAATTTTGTGTGTGTGAGGAGTTATGCCTCATTGAGTAGGACTGGTCTGGGTTAATGTGTTTGCTAGAAATCTGAGTCTGTTTGAATTTACTGGGAATGACTGAGGCAGATTTAGCTAGAGATGTAAGCATGAAAAATGTTCCTTTGTGAGTTGTGGTGTTGTCTGTAAAATTTCAAAATTTTTAGATAAGTATACCCCAGTGGAGAGTGAATTATATCAAACCTGTTCGGATGAATCTTAAGGTAGTAAGTCTGGACGATTTTGGAGAGTCACCATGGTTAGTGTAGTTGTCTTTATGATTTTAATTTTTGATATGTTGAGCCTCTGTATGTTTATTTTAAATGGCAAGAAAATAATTAGTAAGTTTGGATATTTGTGGCTCATTTGCGAGCTGGTTAAGTGTAAGTTGTCCATGAAAGGTTTCAACTTAGCAGAGTTTTGGTATGGCGAGCCGGCAAAATGCGAAGTTAAATTTTACGAGCTGGCAATGGGAAGTGAGGTAGTGGTTAAGTGGTGAGGTGAGATTGCCGAAGTGGCAATTGGCGAAGAGGCATATGCGAAGAGGTTTTGGCAAAGAGGAAAGATAAAGAGGATTTGGCGAAGAGGAAAGGCAAAGAGGTTTTGGCGAAGAGGTTTGGCAAAAAGGAAAGGCGAGGTGGAATTATGCGAAGAGGCATTATGTGAAGAGGGAATGTGCGAAGAGGCAATCCGCGAGCAGGATTTGGCAAAAAGGCATTGCCGAGGTGGCATCTGCGAGGGAGAGTTTGCAAGGAAGAGTTCGAGAAGAAGAACTCGCGAGGAGAGTTTGGCGAGGCAGCATATGCGAGGTGACATATGCGAGCTGGAATAGCGAAGTGGCATTGCCGGATCGATTTGGTGAGCTGGGAAGTGTGAAGGGGGATTGGCGAGCTGGCAAGCGTGTTTTCTGGGGCAGTGGCTTATTTAACCCCAGCAACCTAGTAGTATTTTTACTCAGATTAGTTCCATTTTACTTTGTAAGGCATTAATACTCAAATTAATACATTAGATTTCTAGATTATTCTATATTAAGGTAGAAATTATCAGATTTGAGCAAGAAATCTCAGGAATTTCAATGTTGAGGAAAATAAGATAAATTTTCTTTCAAAGTTATTTTCTTTAGATTTATTTAAGTCTATGGGTTAGAATAATTAATATTGAGTATATAGAATTTATTGTAAGTAATCTGAAGTCATTAATGGTAATTAATGTGGGAGAAATCAGAATGTTGAGACTGTCATAAATAGTGACATGAACAGTAACTCCGAATTAAATATAGATTTTTCTTTAAGAGATAATTAAATTGATGTTAGGAATTAAGAATAGAGACCTTAAGATAGTTAAATATTCAAAAATCATGTTTAATATTATTGATTTGGAGAAAACCTTAATTTTGAATATTTGAAAAAATTTCTTTGGAGGAGATACTCAAATTAATTGAGGAATTAGAGTTGAGCAGATTGCTAAAGAGAAATTTAAGAGAAGTTGTGTAAGAGGTAAGTATGAACATTTCACTTGTTTCTTATCTCTTTGAAATAATATGACCAAGCATTCTCAATTTATTCATCTATTTATGTATATATATTTATAATGTAAATGACTTGGTCAATTTTCTTGGATCAAGTTCATATGCTTCTTGCTTGTTAAATTTGATTGAATGATGATACATGTTGATGGTCTTGCGGCCAATATGCTTCTTATGAGATTGATACCACATGATCCTATGGATAGAACGCTCTTCCCAATGAGAGTAAATTCATTGGTCCATAGTGCACTTTGGGAGCCCAGCTGATAGGGTTTTTATCAGTGTTCCACCTAGAGGGGACCATGAGCTCTAGGCGTATACCTGGCCAAGCATGCGTTCACGTTGTAGTAGCAAGGCTACTGATACGTAGGTTATGACATGAGATCAGTTCTATCATATGAGATTTGATAATGCCACTCTTTGTGGGCGTTTTATATTCTAAATATGAACCATGATTCGATTTGTGATATGATTTGATATTGCCAAATTATTATTATGAGCACCCTTGTTCCTTCAAGTAAAGCTTATAATTCTTTCATACCTATATGTATAAATATTTGTTCATGACCA